>JAJPUD010000894.1:0-28742 GCA_023553655.1 Myrmecobius fasciatus
ACTGAATATAACAAGGAAAGTTAAGGACAATAAAATATTATTTTTATGACCATAAAGCACTGAAAAATAAGGAATGGATGAAGCTTTATGTGTATATTACGTATTTAATATAATGTGTGCACAATGCTCAGTATTGAAGGCACAAATTCAATAGTTAAGCACATTCTTGCCCTAAAAACACTATATTGTAACAGGGGAAGATGAAAGAGAGGGAGGAAAAAAGGGAAGGAGAGAGAAAGAGACAGAGACAGAGACAGCCAGATAGAGACAGAGACAAAGACAGAGAGAGACAGAGAGAGATAGAGAGGCTGAGACAGAGAGAGAGAGAAGAGAGAGGAGGAAGAGGAAGAGGAGAAGAATAGAAGAAAGAGGAGGAGGGGGGAGGAAAAGGAGGAAGAAGGAGAGGAAAAAAAGCAGAAGCAGAAGCAGCAGCAGAGGGAGAAGAAAGCAGAAGCAGAAGAAGCAGAAGCAGAATAATAATAAGAAGAAGCAGTAGCAGCAGCAGAAGAAGAAGAAGAAGAAGAAGGAGAAGGAGAAGGAGAAGGAGGAGAAGGAGAAAAGAGAAGGAGAAAAGAGAAGGAGGAGGAGAAGGGATAGGGAGTAAGATATAATAGAATTAATAGTAATATAATAGGAGAAATATATACAATTGTTTATTTATTTGCTTATTTGTTTGTTTATCTATAGATTTAGTTATTTATGGGAGTAGTGACCAGGGAAAAGAGTTTGGGTTTCCCAAATCAGAAGGATAATAAGCTGATGTATGAAGAAGAGAATTAGCACATCCTTTTCAAAATAAAAATCCTATTAATTTGACTTCTGTGCTCAAAAGGAGAAAACTAAGGTTTGGGATAGTAAAATCAATAATGACAAAATAGATGAAAATGACTTAGGTAGATGAATGGATAGGATGGAAAGCATGGTTTAGTCTGAGATTGACTAGAACAACTGGATCAGGTGGTTTGTACTTTGTTTAGTCACCAATCAAGATGGTATAGCTCCAGGATAGGAAGTCCAAAGCTAAGTAGATGCTCATCAGTTGGGGAATGAATAAAGAACTTGTGGTACAGGCATGCAATGGAATATTACTATGTTGAAAAAAAATGATAACTATGAAAAGAAGACTTAAATGAACGAATAAAGAAAAAAATAAATATAATCAGGAAAAGATTAGATGCAATAATTGCAACATTGTAAACAGGAAAGAAACCAGATAAATGAAACGAAATGTTGCATAATTCTAATTAGCAAACTTGTCCTTGGAGAAGAATTGAGAAAATACAGGTCCCTACTTTTCTTAAAGAGGTGAGGAATTATGGGGATAGATTATGATGTATACTATGAAATACTGTTGATGACTGGGTTTTCTAAATCATTTTTTCTCTTTTTAAATATTTGCTACAAGGGACAGTTCGTTGGGTAGAAAGGAAGGAAAGATATTCAGAAATCAAGATGATGTGAAAATTAAAAAAAAAGCAAAATTCCATGATTTCTTTTCAGGAATAGAATTTACATTTAGACAAAATGTTTGGACAAAATGACCTCCCAGGTCCCTTCCAATCTTGATATCTGTTATTTGAAGAAGCTAACAAACCATATAAGGAAACTCAAATAGTAAGAAACCGCAAGACTAGAAAGAAAGCCTTTGAACCCTTGGTTCAGTATTTTATCTATGAGGACATGTGCTAGTATTTTAGAACGTGCAGAAAATGTGCTTGTGATTCTACAGTTCAGTGGAGAGGAGCCATGATTTAGATACACTTAATAGAGATAACTAAAAAATCCTATTGCTGTTAGATCTTGTTTTTCCTTTGTCCTTCTGTTTGAACACAGATGTACCTGAGGTTTGGGAATTCATAACACTGATAGCCTTATCGTGATGTTGTACTGTTGGCAAACCTCTGGGAAATCAATATAAGGGGGAAAATACCCCTTTGACTATCTTCTAACCCAGGCAAATCCATCAATCCAAAATGTTGAAGCCATTTTGGATTATACCACACATCAGGGTAAAATATAAAAAGCTCTGTCTCTAAAGTGAGAAGACCTAAGTTCAAATCCTAGCCAGGACACTTCCTACTCATGTGACTTCAAGTAAATCTCTCAAACTCTCCAGGTCTCAGATTCTCCAGCTGTAAAATGAGGGGTTGGATAAGACCTTGCTTCAAGCTCCAAATCTTGGGTCCTGGCATGTTTTTGAGGAGATATAAGAGCTAGCATAGAATCTGAGAGCTTGAGAGTTGAGTGAGACCTCAGTGATCTCCTAGTCCAACCCAAACTAAAGGAATCTTCTCTATAAAATAACCAGGGAGGCGGGTGTCTTCAGGAAGGAGAAGCTATCACTTCTGTATTGAGCCCATTCCACTATTGGACAAATGTCTTTGTTAACAATAAGTGTCATTATTAGGAAGATTTTCCTGATATCAAACTTGAAATGGTCTCTTTATGACTTCTGCTTATTGCTCCTCATTCTACCCTGCCTCTGGGATCCAGCAGAGTAGGTATAATCCCTTCAACAAAACAATCTTTAGCATGCTTCAAGCCCTTCTTTATTTCCTCACCTCATCTCAGATTGTCTTCTTGAACTTTAACATTTCTACTTCCTAAGACCAGTCCTCAATGTGACATGGGTACAAGACCCTTCACTATCCTGATTGCTCTCCTTTGGACCTCACCACTTTAAACACACTCCTTTTAAGCTGGGGCAATTAGATCTGAACACAATACTCTCTGTGATGTCATCAGAGTTCAATGGAACTTCAGGTTTACTTGTTTTTCAATTCTAACTCTTGGTAATCCCATTTAGAGTTTTATTGGCAAAGATACTGGAGTGGTTTTCCCTTTCTCTCTCCAGCTCATTTTACAGATAAACAGTGTTAATTGACTTGTCCACAGTCAGTTAATATCTGAGATCATATTTGAACTCAATTCTCCCTGACATCAGACCCAAATACACCATTTATCCTTTTCCATATTCTCAAAAACAATTCTTCTCTTCATCAGCCCAAGATTTCATCTGGGTTTTTGGAGGGTTTTGGTTTTTAGATAACTCATCATATAGCTGGTTCATATTAAGCTTGCTAGCTCAGTTCATTGAAACTCCCAAATCTTTTTCAGAACAACTATTAACAACAATTCCCTCATTTCATATTGGTGAAATGGATTTTTTGTACCCAAGTATAAAGCTACATTTGTCCCTATTAAATTTTACCTTATTAAATTTAGCCCAGTACTCTCTAGCCTATCAAGATTCTTTTGAAACCTGATGCAACTATATAGTAGATTGGCTATACCTCCCAGCATTGTATAGATATAATAAAAAAAGAGATTTATATAATCAAATGTTATATCATTTGATCCTCACACAACCCTTGAAGGTAGGTGCTATTATTATCCCCATTTTACAGTTGAGGAAACTGAGATAGAGGTTAAAATATAACTTGTCCAGAGTCCCTATGAGAGTGAATTTGTAACTGAGTCTTCCTGACTCCAGATCTTGCACTCTTCTATCTACTGATCCACCTAGCTGCCTCTTGTTTCATCTGCAAATTTGATAAGTACAGCATCAATACCTTTATCTAAATCACCAATTTACAGGTTTTTAGGGTCATACAATCCTCTGTTCTGAGGAAATCAAAATTCCAATACTTCATTACTGAATAACAACAAATATGGAGAATTCAATTAGGTGGATGTTGAAACCAGTTCTCCCACTAATCTTAAAGGGGTATAAGACCAGGAATATGTCTGTAAATGGGAGAGATGCCACACCCTATAAGATTTCCATTAAAATGGAGAACTGTATATAATGTATATATCCATTATCTTTTGATCTTTACAACAAGAATATTTTATAAGAAAATCAAAGGGGGAAGGAAAATAATGGAATTGGAGTGAGAGGACCTGGGTTCAAATCCTGATTCTGCCATTTACAATATACTTTTATATTATTATATTATATCACATTATATTATATTATATCACATTATATTATATCATATCATATCATATCATATCATATTATTACATTATATCATATCATATCATATCATATCATATCATATCATGTTATGTTATGTTATGTTATATTATGTTATATTATATTATATTATATTACAATATACTGAGCAAATCCTTTCATCTTCTGGTGCCTTTGGTTGTCTCCATTGTACAATATTGGCATTGTACTAGATGGCTTCAAAGATCCTTCCCAGTTCTAAATCTAATGATTCAGTAGTAGTATAATAGAAGAATTACCAAACTGCACATCAGAAGGCTGGCTGACAGTTCTGGCTTCATGAGCATAGTATGTGGACTTGGGCAAGTTTCTTTACTTCTCTGAGCCTTAGTTTTCTTAGCTGTAAAATGGGAATAGTAATAGTGTCCACCTCAAAGAGGTGTTATGAAGCCTGAATGAGAGAGTCAGTGTAAAGGGCTTTGTAATCCTAAAAGATAACAAGATTTTAACCCTATCAGTATGAATTTTCAGATGAGGAACCCAAATGTTGGCAATTGTAGACTTCACAATGATGGATTCAGAGCTGCCCAGATTCAAATCCTGTTTTGGACACTTCCTAGTAGGGTGATTCAAATGGCCAAGTCACTTATTTTCTTTGTGTCTGTTTCCTCATCTGTAAAATGAGCTCAAGGGCTTCTTACCAGCTCTTAATCAATGATCCTATGAGTTAGTGATAAAGTCAGGATTAGAACCCTGATCTCTTTCCATCATCACAAAATGTGTCAGCAACAGACTCAGAAAGGAAAGCACCTCTTTATCCTTCCCTGGTGGATGTTCACTTGTGAGACTTTTAATCAATCAAGAAGCATTTATTAAGCACCTATTGTGTAATATCTGATGCCAGCAATTTCAACCTTCCCAAACCTTACATTCTATTAACTTTATCTCTTGCAGGTGAACGATATGGTTCCAAAAAGAGTGTGATCATCCTCACCAGCAGCATGACGGCAGGGGCCGCGGAAGAGTTTGTGTACATCATGCAGCGGCTCGGGAGGGCTTTGGTCATTGGGGAAGTAACCAGTGGTGGTTGCCAACCCCCTCAGACCTACCATGTGGATGACACCAACCTCTACATCACCATCCCTACTGCCCAATCGGTTGGCTCTGGCGACAAATCCTCCTGGGAGGGAATAGGGGTGGCCCCTCATGTGGAAGTTCCTGCTGACCAAGCCCTTAGCAAAGCCAAGGAGATGTTCACCCACCATTTGCAGAAGACAAAATAGATTTTCTGGCCTGGTAGAAGCAATGTAAAAGTTCCCTTAGGTTAAGATTGTTCAAAAATGTACAAAAAGGTACTAGGTACTATATAAGCTATACTCACCATAGAGACCAAGGCTATATGCTGTGGCTATATTAGAGAGAGCCTGGTTTTGCTATAGAAAAATAGAGATCTTCATGATCAGCTTGTCCAATCCTCCTCCCCTCTTCTACAGCACTGACAACAAGATATCAAACTCTTGCTCAAATACTTCCACTGATGGAAATCTCTCACAGAAAATAATTTTTTAATCTTGTTCTCAAAAAATTCTTTCTTCCAAAGAGCTGAACTCCTTTTTTTCTATTTATTCTAATTATACTTAAAAGAACCTTTCAAAATTCAGTTTAATCCTCTTTCCCTCGAGTATCTGTGATAGTGATTTTCCTCAACTTCTCTTTTCCAGTTTTCTTTTCTAACTTCTTGAGGTTATGTGGTTTGATAACAAAAGTAATAGATTTAGGACCAGAGGACCTGGGTTCAAATCCAGGATTTATTTTTCCTGTGTGGTTCTGGATAAATCACTTAATCTTCATAGGTCCCAGATACCTCAGATATAAAATGAGAGCAGAACCCAGATGACCCATAAAGTTCCCCTAGATTTAAATCTAACCTAAAATAGATAAATAAAGCCTTTTCCTTTAATGAGTTTTTATCTGACACAGTTTTTAGAACCTCATTTTCTTGGTTGCTCTTCTTGAGACGTGTTCAGTTTTTATCATGCCTCCTACAATCTGGCACCAAGAGTCAGAATCAGGATTACAAGTTTAGTTTGACAAGGTTAAGGCATTTACAAAAGTACCTCATGGCACATACAGACTACTGCATCTGAAAATATATGATTAGTCTGACCTGGTCTGCTCTTGATAATTGCATGCTGGCTTTTAGAAATCATTATTTCTCTTTGTAATGTCACTAACTATTCCCTTAATGCTGTGTTGTGGGATTTTGTCTAGAATATACAAGTTGGCAACTCCTCCTTCTCCTACTAACTGCCAAGAATATTGTTACCGAGTTTCCTCTCCCTCTTGGTCTGATTTTCCTTTCAAAATATCAGGCTACTGGAATCTGCCAATCCTTTCTCTGAACCCCACACTATTTGCTCATGAGGATTGTACATAAAACACTATGTAGTATTAATGTGCTATGGAAATCTCAGCTTTGTGTGGTGGTAGTAGCCACTATTCTGAGCCACAGGGAGAGGGAGATGAGGAGATCAATATTAATGTGACCTAAAATCAAGACTATCAATGTGTATCCTCGCTCTGCATTTGACAAATATGTTCTTAAAATCCAAGTAAATGGATTTTTTAATAGCCCTTACTATAGAAACTGATGATAATGATGACATAGCATTTCTAAAAATAATTTGGCCTCTAAGCATTTGGGAACTATATTGGCAGAAATCATCACTAGATGAGAGGCTCATCAGGGGATGAAATATCATCAGAATAAAAGGCATTAAGGGATATTTGGAAACGAAATAGAGGAAATCAAATTTCATTAAAATACATTGCTTCATTCATCCCAGTGCACCAAATAGGTGCTTGATAAATGTTTGGTTATTGATTGACTTTTCGTGTCAAAAGGTAGTCACTTTACAATTCTAACTACAATATTGTTATTATATAATGCAATTACCATTGATGTGATATTATTTCATATTTAGCATTCCTCGGTAAGGAAAAATATCACTACTATCAATATGTTTTCCTACAATTCCTATTTGCATTGTATGGGACAATGTTTTGTCCAAGATTACTTCAAAGATAGAATGCTACAATGTCTTTCAATATTACTCCAATTTTTACATCATCCCTGAATCCTGTTTCCTGTTTATTGATTCTCTCCCTCTCCCCCTATGGCAGTTATACAAAATAAATCAAGGTTGCGTGTGCAATCCTACAGAACAATTCAATTATCCTCCTTTCATTCACTATTTATTTTCTTAAACACCTGATAACAACCAATTATAAACAAGTCACTAGATTTTATGCTGCAGCTGCAGGGTGACACAGTGGATAAAGAACTAGACCTGGAACTAGGAAAACTCATCTTCATGAATTCAAATCTGGCCACAAACACTTACTAGCTGTGTAATTCTGGGCAAGTCACTTAACTCTGCTTGCCTCCATTTCCTCATTTGCAAAATGACCTGGCGAAGGAAATGACAACCCCTCCAATAACTGCCAAGAAAATCCCAAATGGGGTCATAAAGAATTGGACACAACAGAAACAACTCAACAACAATAACAAAGGTTTTATACTAGAAATATCTAATATGAATGAATACCAAATTGAATCCAAGACCCTGATTTCAAGGAGTTTACAAGCTAGTAACAGCAATGAGACATATACTGAAATTTCTATAATATGAAAATTTATATATATATATATATATATATATATATATGAAAGATTCAAACAAAGTGTTGAGAGATTGGAGAAAGAAAAGAGAATTTTCAATTAGGAATGAATTTTTACCTGAGATGGTCCTTGAATAAAAAAGAGGGGATTTCAATTGTCTAAACACTGAAATACTGGAAAATCCATTGCAGAAATAAAGGGGATTGAGTGAGCCAAAATGGGGAAATGGAAGGGGGCAGGACAAAATCAGGAGGAGAAAGATTATCCAATTTTACTAGAAGTCAAACCAAGTTAACAAGCATTTATTGAGTTTCTGCAGTGTGCCAAGCACTATCCTAAGTATTGAAAATATAATAAAGGGAGAGGGGGAAGCAAGGAGTTCTAAATATGACCTTAAAATGAAAAGACAGATTGTAGTCAGATTGTGGAAGAAATTAAATGCCAGCCTAAAATACTTGCAATTTCTTAAAATAGATAATGGGGAGCTATCGAAAGTTCATCTAAGAAAAAGAAATACCTTTGCCCTTCATTTTAAATTTAGGGAGGGTAATGTCCTCTATTTAGGTTTTACACATTTAGATCTAGAGCTAGAAGAAATATCAGTAGCTATCTCACACAGCCCAACTCCCTGTTTTTAAAATAAGAAAACTGAGATCCATGGGAGTTGTGATTTTTCCAAAGTCACACAGGTAGCATTAGAAATGGGATTTGAACCCAAGCCCTCTAATGTTAGAAGCAGTGCTCTCTCTCCACCATACTGTATATCTAAAAATACACAAAGGATGCATGATTTCCTCACAATGAAATTTACTTTCCCTGTGGGAAATCTTTCTATTTATAGAGATTAATTACCTGCCTATGAATTAATAGATAAAGTTTAGGCAAACAGACATTAAGTGCCTTGCTCAGAATTACTACCCAGTATTAAGTATCCATCGTGGATTTGAACCTAATTCTTCTTGAAAGCAAGAACTGTCTTTTAATTTTCTTTGTATATGAAGTACTTAGCATAGTGTTTGATACATAATAAGGCTTAATAAATGTTTTTTGACTGACTCTAAAGCCAGAACATTACATCCCACCACTTCTTTGGGAATGATTAAAAGAATCAACCATCTAATTAGTAAATCTGGAAGAGTTTTGCCAGAGCTTTGGGCAGAAGTACAAAAATTGATTTGATTGTTTTAGAGATCATTGAGGGACAGGTCATGACTTTTAACAGAAGTAGCTGATCTCTACCCTAAGGTGTGATGAATGTGCCAAATGCACAGTGACCACTTTTTAAACTGACTCAAGGAATAATCCTGTCCTACACTTATCCAAGCTCAGCTACTGTAAGACCTGAGAATAGATTGCATATGTGCGTTGACCCCCTTTTGTTCAATGAATATAATGATATTATAAGAGTAAAAAAACAAAGCAACAACAACAAAAATACTATATCCACAGTAAGTCAAATGAAAATGTAAAACATTCAAATGCCCTTGTCATTTGCAATTGAATGGACCATAACCAAACTAACAACAAGATTACATGATTTTGAGCTCTCTAAGAAACTTTAGAAATCATCTAATCCAATCCTTTCATTTTTCAGATGAGGAAACTGAGACCCAAAGAATTTGCCTCTGTCACACATGAAGTTAATAGCAAAACCATGATTATAATCCAGGTCTTGACTTTAAATATAGGATTTGCATAATTATATCAAGTTTCTTTTGAATTCACTTAATTAAAAACAAACAAACAAAAAACTTTTCAATTGCAATTGTTGGGTCAACATTTATATGATCAGTTTGGTGATTCATTGCCTTTTACTAGGATGTTTTTCAAAGTTTTCATCATTTTAAAGCTCCACCAAGAATGTGCCTCTTTCCCACAACTCTACCTACAATGAATGTTGTAAATGATTATTGATTTAAAGCACTATGTAAAAAGGCATCAAGTAATAATGATTAGAAAGCTGGCTTTAAAACAGGAAAACTTGAGTTCAAATCCTCCTCCTGAAAGACAGTAATTGTACATAAGCTCTTGGTGGCCCTAGAGAGATTTCAAAGACGAAGCTACAGTATGAATTGCTCTTATGCCTTGTTTGAGTTTCTACATCAAGAAATTCAACCTCAACCCTTCTCTTTCCTGTCAAAAAAAAAGAATACTATCTTAAGATTGCCTTGATTTTTATTCCTTTGATTATTAAGAAATTTGAACAACAATGCTTGGATTTTATCATCAGATATGGGCAAAAGGGACTAACGAGCTACTTTTACCAAAGGATTCAGAGCCATTTTATTAGGAATGGGAAAAATTGGGACCAACTGACAGGTCCAATTGGAATCACTGAATAAATAATGGGATATTTATGAAATAGAATGCTATAGTTCATAAAATGACAAATATGAAGAATTTATGGAAACATGGAAGGATAGACATATTATGATCCAAAGACCAGAAGAATAATATAGCACATTGCTCTAATTGTACATATATATGTATATATGTATATATATACATACATATGTTTATGAAGAAACAAAGGCAATGGGGTTTAGTAATTAATCAGTCAAAAAGCTTTTATTAAATCCATACTATGTGCTAGACATTACAAAAACAAGGTTCTTGGAATACAAGTTACAAAAAAGTCATATTTTTTATCCTTTGAAAGTTTATACTACTAGAGAGATACAATATATTCACAGATACATAAATATGGGAAGCCCATGTTACATAGTGGTTGAACAGGGCACATTCAAGCCTGAGTCTTTTACTTCTCGACAAACTCATGGACCTGAGTGAGGAGAGAAAAGTTATTTTAAAATGATGAGGCTTTCCCTTTGTGGCATGTTGAGCAGGTGGAATTATTAAATTTCAGAGATAGGATTTGCATCCTGTTCTTTCTAAGGCAAACACTTGAGCAATTAATATTACCCTGACTTCCTAGGAAGTCAGAAGAATTATCATGGGAATTTTTTTTTGGCAATGCAATTGAGATTAAGCAACTTGTCTAGGGTTGCACAGCTAGTAAGTGTTACCTGTCTGAGGTTCAATTTGAACTCAAGGGCCCACTCTCTATTCACTATGCTATCTAGCTACCCCTCATGGGATTTTTTTAAATGAATTGTCCAGATACTTATCTTTCATGTTGCAGATTATATCAGAATAATTTCCCTATGCTACCTTTAAAGTATAGGGTGGAGCATCTTGTTCTTGCAATCACATTCCGAAAACATACTCTGAACTCTGGAATAAAAACCATGTCCTCCATAACCAGACCTTAGGCTGGATCCTAGGTTTCATTTCTGAATTTGTATTGAGCAGTTTTTTCCCTTGATCTTTGGACATCAAATTCAATCCCATTTTACAGATAAGAAAACTGAGACTAAGAAAGATTAAGTGACCTGCCTTGGGTTTTTACACAGCTAGTAAATCTCTGACTACATTTGAACCCAAATCTTCTTGGCTTTAAATTCAGTGCTCTTTCCCATTATTCCATGTTGCCTACATGAACAAGTATGTATTCCAAGATGGATGTGTACAGGCTTGGAGATGATCTTGAAAATTCAAGAGATCTAGCAGACTTGGATGGAGTTGCCTCATGGCTCAGGAAGGTCTTCCCAGAAAGAGATAGAGAGAAAGAGAGAGAGGTGATACAGAGAGAGAGAGAGAGAGAGAGAGAGAGAGAGAGAGAGAGAGAGAGAGAGAGAGAGAGATAAAGAAACCTACACTAGGAGAATGGACCCAAACTTGACTCCTTTTTTCTCAGAAGACAAAGACTTGTTTGGACAGTGTAGAGCTGAGGTGAAATGGGTGAAGAATATTTATAGACAATCTCACCAACTACATTGTTATTTTGATGAGGTTTAAGTGTCAGCCTCTTTTAAGTTGTTCTGTCAATAATTGTGGTAAGCCATTTGAACCTTTTAGCATTCTATGAATGTAGGAAATAAATATGTCCCATGGTTGATTCTTATTGTACATTGAATATTTGTCCATTATACCTATGATGGGATTCTAGACAAGAACCATAACCTAAGATATAAGTATATGGTCCAGAATTCCAATCAAGTTTAATGACATGAGAAAGGTGAAGAAAAAAAAGGGGAGGAGGGATAATGCCTCTTTTTTATAGGCTAGGCTCTCCTTGGTCTTACACTGGTCTGAACCACATTCATGGACCCAAAGTAGAAATGTCCATATAGAAGAAAGGAAATAGATGAGTGCACAAGTCCCATGATCCTACTTGAATACAAAATATATACAAAGCAATTTGAAATGGACAGATCACTGGGAAAGGCCTCTTTAAAAAGGTGTCACTTGAACTGAATCTTGAAAAGAATTTCAAGGGATGTAGGTGAGGAGGAAGAGTACTCCAGGAATGAGATGCAGCCTGTGAGAAAGGCTTGGATGCAGGAAATGGAATGTCATATATGTGCAACGAACCATATGCAAGCTAGCTTGGCTGGCATTCAGCATGCATAAGAAGGGAGTAATGTGTAATCAGCCTGCAAAAAGAGGCTGGAGCCAGATTATTATAAGGATGTTAAATGCCAAACAGAAGAGTTTGAACTTAATATCTACACAGACTGAATTGGAAAGGGATGAAGATCAAATGTATTAGAGATTTCTGTTTATATTATGTGCAACTGATTTAGATGCTAAGAAAAATATATGCTATGAAATGATTGTTTTTCTGTTTGGTCAAAATGTAAACCTAAATTTAGGATTTCATTGGAAGAGTTTGGTAAATTATTTGTTTATTTTTATTAACTGTGAATGGTGAGCTATTGTTTTTTTTTTAACAGAACTGACCCAATCATTTTAGCCAGAATTGTCTAACTAGCCAATGTTTGCTTAAACAGCCTTTGGGTCCTGACAAATGGACAAGAATTTGATGATGGGAATATTTCAGCCATCATGCACATTCTTTTCCTTTAAAAAAAATACATCTGAGCTACAAATGCTATAACCACAAATACTAGCTCTGGAATAACTGGTTAGTTCTGGCCAAGTACTATTCTGGGTCATTTATACAAATTTCAGCCAATGAATACTGGCAGCTTGGTAACATGATGGATAGAAAACTGGGCTCAAGTTCGAAAGATCTCAGCTAAAAATTCAGCCTCAATTACTTAGTAGTTCTATAACCCAAGACAAATCACTTCATTTCTGTCTGCCTCAGTTTCCTTTTTTGTAAAAATGAGGAAATTATCACCTACTTCACAGAGTTGTTATGAGGATCAAATGAGAAATTTTTAAGGCTCTTGGCATAGTATCTAGCATGTATTAGGCTTTTAATAAATGCTTCTTCCCTTACCTTCCTCCCATGAATATCTGTATCAACACAATTTTTTTTCAATGAATTCTAGGAGAAATGGGAATCTAGGAGTATGGATATGTGCTTAAAAATCTGAAAATGGGGAGTTAGGTAGGGAAAAGGGTCTAGAAATCGATAGTCCACTCATGTCTTAGAGGTCTGTATCATGGATTCCTTCAACAATCTGGGAAATTTATGGACTGCTAATCTGAAGTATAATATTTTTAAATGGCACAGGGGATAGAGTAGTAGACCTGGAATCAGAAATAATTAAGTTCAAATCTGTCTTGAAATATATACTAGTGAGCCCAAGCAAACCATAACCTCCATGTACCTCAGATTCTTCATCTATAAAATGGAGATAATAATAACACTTCCCAAGAATCAAATGAGATAATATGAGGATCAAATGAGATATTTTAAAAGCACTTTTAAAATTTAAAGTGCTGCATATTCTAGAAATTATCATAAAAATGTATAAAATATACAAGACTACAAAGGAAATAAATTATATAGAAATAGTTATTGATATCTATAATAAATATATAGTTATCAATATATGCAGTTATATAGAAATACCATTATAAAAGTGGGGAGAGGTTTAAGTTCATGAACACCAAATTAACAATCCCTGGTCTAAAGTGAGGACAGGAAGTTTATTGAATGTCACAGGAAACTGGAAGAAGGAAAAGGGGGAAATCCCACAATAGCAATGATGAAAAGAAAGCCATTGCTATATTTCTTTAGGGGAGTCTACTGAAATGGAAGGAAGAATGGCTTCAGAGAATCCCAAATCATCAAGTGGAAAGGGGCTGTCTTGTCTAAGCTATACTTCACCAAGAATCCATTCTGTCAGTCTTCACAATCCAAGTTCGCTGGATTTTCTTACAAGCTGTGTGATCTAAAATAGGTCACTTAATTTCTCTGAACCCTGAATTTTCTTACCTGTAAAATGAGGTTAATTATATTTAGATTCAACAGATGTTTATTAAGCATACTGTACTATAAGCACTGGAGATAAAAAGAACAAGAACAAAACAGTTTCCACCCTTATATTTCCTGCAGAGAAGCATTTGAGTTACTTATTTCATAGAACTATGGTAAAGAAACCTCTTGGTCAATAATTAAGTACTATATAAATGAGAATTACTAATGTAATTAGTGAGAATCATCGTGATCTGATGGATACCATGGAACTGGAGTAAGGAAGATAAGAATTGAATCCTGTCTAATATATTTATTAGCTGTGTAATTCTGGGTAATCTTTCTCTGACTCAGTTTCCTGGTTAGTTGAAATAGAGTTAGAGTTTTAGATAAAGACAGAGATGGGCATAATATAGGGATAGGGTGAGGGATTTAGTACATACAGAGACAAGAACTAGACTGGCAATTTCATTAGTATAAGGAATTCCTGGAAGAGAAAACTCACTTTCCCAATACAGATTGATATTGCCTATAACACTGAAAAGTTAAGAGATTTATCCAGAGTCTCACAGCTGGCATACATAACTTTCAGGTCCCATCTGATAGATAGAGGTAATAACAGGATAGTTGTAAGGATCAAATCGGACCATGTTTCCAAAGTATTTTCCATACTTGAAAGTGCTATTAAAATGGCCTTTGTTATTTTCTTCCATTAATTTTCCAGGTGAGTTTCAGCAATCCTTTAGCACCCATAAATAAAGTACACACTGGATAATTTACCCCTTCCCTCAGTCATTAGATTGTGGGCTTCTTGAAAACAGGGACAGATTTTTGCCTTTATGTATACTCATGCTGTCTGATACGGTTTCTGGCACATATAGGTACTTTAAATAAATGTTTATTGCCTGCCTAACAAATTGGGGGTTTGCATCAGAGAGAGCTAGGGATAAGGTCATTGGAAGAAATCAATCAAAACACAGGTATTTTATTGTCTACCTCTCCTATCACATTGCACCCATGTCTACCTTGAGTAGCGGTAGAAATTCTGGGATAGGAGATCAGGAAAAGTCAAGAATCCTGATTGAAGTCACCCTTACAGTCAAACCAGGTCATATACTTCTCATCATGTTCCTCTAAGTGAGACCCTAAGTTCTCCCCTCTCTTCCCCCAAGGATGAGGCAATACCCTTTCTATGTAGAGCAGGGCTAGAGAAACTTTTTTCTACCAATAATATTTATATTTATAAATATTATAACATCTTTCACAGGCTATATGATATCATTAACTTATAGAACTCAAGCAATGGGAGGTTTGTACCTCTCCCTTTCGGCTCATCATCACCTATGGTTGCTTTAGTAAAATATTTCACCAGGACAATCTCCACCCTGATCTAAAAGCTTAGTCTGAAAAGTTCAGTCTGGAATAAAGAGAGCCTGACCCCATTGCAATAAGTCACTTCTCCCTCTGAACCTTTGTCCAGACTGCTCTCTTTGCCTAAATGCATACTCACCTTCCCCCCTATCTCTTAGAATCCCTAACTTCTTTCAAGGCTGGATCTCCTCTTCTGAATGGAAGCCTTTCTGGCCTGAAATGATTTGATATTTACTTATATGTATATACTTTGCCTATCCCTCCCAAAAAATAAAGTTTCTTGAATGAAGAGACATCTTTAAATTTGGTTTTGTCTCCTATACCCAATAAAATGCCCTGCATGCAATAAATAAAAAAAAATCATAACAGAATGAAATTAAATAGAATTGAGATTAAAAGAGCAATGAGCAATTATTAAGCACCTACTAAGTGCCAGGTTAGTACTAAGTACTAGGGATACAAATAAAGGTAAAAAAACAAAAACAAAAAACAAAAAACCAGTCCATGTCCTTGAGGAGCTCACAATTCAATGGCACAGGTGCAAAGAATTCTGTATAAACAAAATATAAACAGGAAAATTTGGAAGTAATTTCAGAGAGAAAGCACAAAGATTAAGGACTGGGAAAGGCTTCTTGCAGAAGGTGGGGCTGTTGTTGAGACTCAAAGGATGCCAAAGGAAGTAGGAGGCCAATTTGAGGAGGGCAAGAGTTTCAGACATGGAAGCCAGCCAGTGAAAATAACCAGAAGCCAGGAAATGGAAGTCTAATTTGTGGTTGAGCAAAGAGATGAATGTCACTATATTGAGGAGTGAGATATAAGAACACTGGAAAGATAAGAAGGGGCCAAAATATGTAAGACTTTGAAAATGCAGCATGGGATTTTATTTTGGTTGCTGGAGGTGATAAGGAGTCATTGAAGTTTATGGTAACATGGGCAGAATTGCACTTAAGGAAGATCTTTTTAATAAATGAATGGAGATTCAGCGGGATTGTTTGAGTCCGGGGTTATCAGGGCAAAAGCAGGAATAGCTTTGCCCAAAGGCTATGCCAGATATCAACTGCCTCCAATTTTGTGAGCTTTTGTGAGGGTTACTTTACCCTGGGCATGTAGAAATAGTTTTCATGTGTGAAATGTTAACAAAGTTTCATTCTGGGATTTGATGTAGATAGTCAAAGAATGTTTCAGAGAAATCTATAGTGGATAATAACTGAAGCTTGGAGCCCAAGTGGGGCAGGGCACAAAAAAGGCCATAAACCAGACGATTGGTCTGGCATCTGTTTCTTGGTATCCCCTCTAATAAGTAGCCCAGTTTGATTCTACATTACACAGCATATCTGAAGGAGAAATTATTAATCTCCCTGTAATCTTTAAGCAAAAGCAAGTGGGTACTAGGAGTGGGGATGAGAATACAACCTATTAACAATAATCTATTAAGTGATTAGTAAGAGAGGCTACTGGTGGATAGAATAGTGGATCTCCAGTCTAGAAAAACAAACTTTCTAGCTTCCCTACTTCACGACTTTGAGAAAGTCACTCAAACTCTGTCAGCCTCAGTTTTTTCATCTGTAAAATGAGGATAATAATAGCACCTACCTCATAAGATTGTTGTGAGGATCAAATAACATTTGTAAAAAGCACTTATCATAGTACCTAATTCATAGTAGATACCTTTTATCTAAATGCTGAGTGCTAAGAATACAAGCAGGAAGAATGAAATGATCTCTACATATGGTGAACTTGTACCTGCACTATGTATGATAGGCTCCCTTATATAACCTTATTATCACCCTGGTTTGTTAAAAGGAGGTATTTAAGACACAATATAATTAAGCAACTTGCCTGAAGTTGAATGACAAGATAGCAGTAAAGTCAGAGCCAAAATTCCGGTCTCCTGATATCTATCTAGGTCAGTGTTCTTCTCACCACCCTAATTAACTAAGCAAGAAAGAAAGAAAGAAAGAAAGAAAGAAAGAAAGAAAGAAAGAAAGAAAGAAAGAAAGAAAGAAAGAAAGAAAGAAAGAAAGAAAGAAAGAAAGAAAGAAAACAGGGTCACAGGCAGAAGCTGCTCCTGATGCTAATGACCTGGATGAGGAGAGACACTAAAAGCAGCTTGAAAATTCAGCAGTTTGTGGTTGCTCCAGAGTGTCCATAACAGCAGTAGACACTCTACTGTACCCTCAGACTGCTGCCAGGGGCTTCCTTTTTTAAATCAATGGAAGAGAAGGGAGGAAGAAGAGGGTACATCCATCTGCTTCAGCATATCTTTGTGGCCTGTCACTAGCTGACTGAACAGTTCGTTGGTATTAGGCCAGGCAAATGTAGTCTTACCTCCAGTTCTGACCTTCCATAGCTATCCTTATTAGCTGACTCAGCTGGTGGCTTTGGTACAAAATGAAAAGAATGCATTTATTATAACTCTTGCAAATATCTTTTTAATGCAAAATGTTTACCTACTGTCCTGTGCATATATCAAATTTCTCTTTCAGAATGTTTTTATATTCAGCAAACACCTTCAAAAATCCAAGATGGGAAAAAAGAGAATTTTTCTTTCCATTGCTGTGAGAAAAAAATAGGATTTTCAGATACCAAGGAGGGAAATCAAATGTGATGGCTGCTTGTTGATTATGTTCAAAATTGCACTTTCTCTATAAATAATATGAATAGAGGACCTTTCTTATACTGTAGCAATTCATGAGACATTTGATATATCTCAAGAAAGGTCTTCCTGGATTAAAGTCTTCCTTGAAAGAATGAATACCATCAGTAAAAAGGATTACAGGACCTTAGATTTACAAAGCTAGATGGCTGAACAAGGTAGGTCAAGAGAAGGATGGATTGATAGATAGATCTAGAATATAGATGCTAGAAATAGACAGAAAAATATATCATAGATAGATGTTAGACAGATATAGAACATAGATATTAGCAATAGATAAATCATAGATAGATGTTAGATCTAGAACATAGATGTAAGAGACAGGCAGACTGACAGACCATAGATAGATGCTAGATCTAGACCATAGATATAAGAGACAGACAGACAGATAGACCATATATAGATGTTAGACAAACAGATAAAGAACATAAAAGTTAAGAGAAAGATAGGTCTTAAATATAGATATAAAAGACAGATTCAGAGAGAGTACATGGCAAGGACACTACAAGAAGAAGCATGAAGTCTTCAGAAAATAAGAAAATAGGTTCACTTATTAGAACCTGGGGGAAACACAGATTCAAATTTATGGTTGGAAGGAATAGATGCCATCTAGAATTATAGCATAAATAATTAACAATAATGATAATAATGATGATCTGTCATTTACATAGTGCTCTTAAATTTGCAAGTTACTTTATATGTTTCCTCATTTGATTCTCACAACAGTCCTGTGAGATATATGCTATTAATTTACAGATTTAACAGAATAGGTAATACGTTAAGCTATTAGCCATTTACTTAATAACCTTGCAGAGTCCTAAAGAAATGAAACTTAAGATAGGTAAGTTCAGATGGATTGAAGGAAGACAGGGTAAGAAAAAAGATAAGAAAGAGGACATCTTTGGTAGCTGTGGACATGTTGGTGCAGTATAGGAGCAACCTAAAGATAGTATTTGGGCACTAATACTTTTTTTGTCTAGATTTAAGAAAGTGATGGAGAAAATATTAACAATGTATATTAGAGTAGTAACTGTGTCATGCATACATTTTTAAGAGAGCTGGTGGTTCAACATTTACCAGAACACAAATGTCAGGTTTCATTGGTCAAAATGACAAACCACTAAAGTAAATGACAATTATTTTTAAAAGTAATTAAAGGAAACAATTGAAAAAATTGCCTCGCCACCTCTTGGCCAATATACAAATCATTGAAGTTTGAAGATTTGCCATCTGTGTTCTGAAATTTATTTGTGTCAAAGTAGCAGACTTGGTAATATTGTAGAAGATTAATTAGTAGAGCCCTCAGGAAGTCTGACAGCTTCTAAAATATTTCTCCTAGAAATAGACTTAGCCTTAGAGGGAACAATTTGTCCACAGGCTCATATGATATCTGCTTTAATGATAACTAACCAACTTATACTGCACTGAAACCAGTGTCCCTCAAGTGATAAACACCAGCACCATTTTATAGCATGTTTCTTGCAAAAAAGGCATATTTCTTATCATTTCTTTTCATAATTTCTTCTTTCATAATGTCCTGCTCCCAGGAACCAGAATGGAAACTCCTTGAGGGTAGGGACTTATATTTGGCTTTGTATTCCTGGGGCTAGAATAGTGCCTAACCACATCCCCTCTTTTTTTTTTTTCTGGATACTGACTAGTACATAAGATAGTGAGGACTTTCTCTCCTCAGATTTCTTTTTGCAATCATCTTCCCTTTCCCTTTCTGGGTGATCACTCATAGTCATATATCCTTGCCTTGCATTTAAGTAAGAACTTAATAAACAGTTGTTGAAATGAATTGAATTGAATTCAACATTAAATAAGGAAATTTCACTGATTACTCTGGCATCTAATACTATAAAGCCCTCATTCCCCAAAATTTATCCCAGTGAGTGGTTAAAATGGGTCTTGCTCTTTAAAGGAAGAAAAACATGTCAAATAATATATAAAAGAATCCCCAAATTTGCCTTTGCTGCATTATAGTTGCTGCCTATAGAGGTGCCACTTGTCATAAGCTCAACATTATCAGAGATGCACACACCTGAATGGCAGCAAGTTCTAAAGGATTTCCAAATGTGACAGGAAATAAGCAGGCATTTAAACACCAGAGCACGCTTCACTGAGTACATAGTGAACAAAAGCCTCACTCTGGCAAAGGACAACAGGGGGATATAAGGAACTGACATGATTGGAACCACTTCCCCTGTTTCTTCTCAATACTGACTAGCCCATAAGATGGGAGGACCTTCTCTAGCTGAGTTTCTTGCTTTTATTTATTTTGCTTACAAGCCTCTCCTATTTCCATTTCTGGGTGACCCTTTTCAGTTGTGCATCTTTGCAAATATAAAGCCATCTAGCTTCTATGTGTTCACACTCACACTTAGAGTAATTTTCATAGAGAACAGTGTCCTGGGATAGAAATTGTGGGTAATTCTGGTTCCCCTGAACATTTATCCCCAGCTAGGAAAAATAAGGTGCTGTGAATATAAAGGAAGCATGATAATTCCAACAAGGGATTTTTGTGAGGGTGGAACAACTCTTTGGGTAGAGGGAAATATTGCTTCCCATGGTTGTTGAGAAAGAAGGAGGAAAGGGCTGGTGCTATTTTTCTGCCCTCTGTATGTCTGAACTTAATGACTTAAGAGGAAGTGGAAATGGAAGTGACATTTCCTACATGAATGGTTCAAACAATTCACATCCTTAAAAATATTACAAGGTCTGTATTATACCAACACAAAGGTCTGAAAGTACAATGATTGAGAATTAACAATGATCTTAGCTTCATTTCACTATTTTCATTCCTTAAAAATATATATTTACAAGGACTTGTACATAAGGGTTGGTCAAGATGATCATTAAGCTCCCTTTAAATTCAACAACTCTATGACTCTAATTTAGTTGTCTTTTTAAAACTAAGACCGATTTTGTAAATATTCTCTCTCTGAGAAAGGAGACATTTGTCAGTCATTGCAAATAGTCATTTCCCTAAAGAAAGGAATTCAAAGACCATTCTTCCCTTCAGCAACAGAGCCATACAAGTACCATGTGGAGTGTGATTGATTCAGTCCATGGCTGCATCTCTAATTATGAGAAGTCATGTGCCGGGATAGATGGTGGCGCTCTCGGAAATACTCATGGCAAATTGGACAGGTCAGCTTCTCTTCCCTCCTCCTCTTGGCTTGCACCTCAGAAGAGGAGTATTCTTTTTTGTGGTGTGATCGCATGTGGAAAACCAAGTCGGATGTCATGCGGAAGGAGAGATTACATTTCGCGCACCAGTTCTGGGTAGCCATGCCCAGCGATGTGAATGTGGGAGGCAGGAGCATCAAAGATGGGGAAGATGGGGCAGAGGAGGCCGACGATGAAGAAATGTGTAACTGAGCTACTGGCTTTGGCCACAGTTCTGAGGCATATGGGAAAGTGTTGCACTGGGGGGCCCATTCTTGTAACATTTGCAAGTTGCACAAATCGCTGATGGAAAACTTGGAATTCAAAAGATTTCCACAACACATAGCATCCATGGTGTTAATGAACCCTGACAGATCCCCCAGGGTTTCTGCCGAGTTGCTGACTGGGAGCTGGGAGCTCACTGCTGTTCTCTGGGCCAGATACTTGACTGGTTTGCTGAAAGCGCTCCCCAGCTCACTCAAAGCTCGGGCTGGCCACACAAAGGAGAATGCACTACCTGTCCCGCTCAGGACACAATCCATTGGCTGTTGTTCTTTGCCACGTTGGTCTGAGCCAGGGCTTTGGTCCCCTTCTTTGGCTCTCTCGCTCTGAAATTTGTCTTTTAGTCTCTTGACCTCAGTAAAAGCACTGGGCTTCTGTTCCCAGGGGGCCTTCTTGGATGACTGCTTCACTGGATTGAGCTTCCATATGGCAGCTGACAACACATGCTCAGTCCCTCCATCCTCCCTGCTGCAGGAAACAGAGGGAAGTCCCTTCATCAAATGATTTGTTTTCTCCAGTAACACAATTTTCTGGATCTGGCTCTGCTCAGCTTCATTGGTTTGTATTCCCTTTCCAGGCAAAGGACTGGGAGTATCTTTCTGGGTGGCCATTTTAACCTCCAGGTCTCTGGCTAGGTTGTGAAAGTTGGTAGATTGGTCCAGATCCCTGGTATGGGGAGCTTTGGGATCTGGGGAGCTCATTACCAAGGGGGCTTTCCCCCGAGAACACAGGAAGCAAATGTATCAGAGATAGGAGTGCTTACACTGAAAGGTATGGCTGCATTCTGGACATCTGTAGTCTGGGTAGAGAAGAAACATTAATATTATTTCATATAGAATTCTTTTGCAAACTATGAGTCATTTAGTATAATCTTTAGTATACTCTACTTCCCCCTTCCACTCAGTTTACACTAAGGCCAGCTTTCCAGTGCCCCTCTCTCTCTATAAACCTCAATTTACTGCAAAGAAATTTACCCAAATGAGATAGTTGAAATATTACCCCTTGACATTTAGCTTTTCAAACCTTTTCAGAGGTTTTTATATTTCACTATTGTGGAAAGACTGAAACTGTGATACCCATCTTCATGTTTGAGCAAATTACTTTAGATCTTTAGACCTCAGATTTCCTATAATGAAAAACAAACAAACAAACAAAAAACACAGGTAATAAGACATGGGAATCTTGCAAAGAAAGATAGAATAATATAAAATAATGGCAAAGAAACAATTTAAGCAACATATGGGGAGGAGGAGAGGTTGAAAAGACTAGACTTATGAAGTATAGGCAGGTCTCAATATGAAAACTTGCACCATTTCCTATGAATGATTTATCTGTAGCTTACAGCCTTACACAGTTGTCTGGAGCATTGAGAGACTGCCCTTAATCACTCAAGCAGTATGTCAGAGAAAGAATTTGAATCTAGCTCTTAATTTCCTATCCTTGTCATCAAAAAAAAAAAAAAGAAGAAGAAGCAATTATTACCCCCAAAAAATTATTAAGTAAAGGTAATTATACTATTAAATGTGCTTTCTTAAAATGTATTTTGAATCCTCTCTGATATTCTGCTGGACATAGGACAATGTTTTGTTCTGGTTTAGTTTATTTTCCTTTTCTGTCTTTTTCTATTTTGTATTTAGTTTTAAATTTTAAAAAGATGTGGAAAAAGGTAACTATAATCATTCAACTAACCAAACTTCTTAATACATATCCTTCTGCCACCTCAAATTTTACTTTTTGGAGAAAAAAAACAAAACTTATAAGAATATTAGATATTAAGGATTTTATTAAAATAATTTTGGAAGATATTAAGGGGAGGAAGTATCATTACATACACATGCATCTCACTTGCCTTTGTAAATATCTCCAGTTATATACCATCATCACAGACTTTTATTAAACTTAGAAACATTAAGTTTATATTCATCAATTTGTATTTCCTAAGGTAGAAAAGTAAAACAATACCATTTGGAAAGATGGGCAAGAAAGAGCACAGATTATGACCCCAAACGGATTTCTCTTCTGTCTTCAGTTAAATACAAAATAAAACAGCCAGGGCATATCATTCCTTAAGTTTTCTAACAAAAAGTTGACAATATTAAGCAAGCCAAAGTAAGTGTCACTGGACTTGATGTTAAATAGAAATATCTAGAAAGAAATGTTCTCTGTCATCCAGACTCTTACAATTTAAGGCTCTGTTCTGGGTTTTCTCTCTTCTTCTTTTTCCACTCTCTCTACCACCCATGGGTCTAATTATCATTTCTATACAGAGATCTTCCATCTCTATAGCATAGATCCAGCCTTAATCTTTCTCCCCAGCTCCAATTTCATGTCACCAAATACCTATTGCAAAGGCTCTTAAACTGTGAGCCACAATCCTATATGGGGGTCACATAACTGAATGTGGGGGTCACAAGAAATTTGACAACAACAAAAGGTATCAAATATTTTGTCAAGATTTAATTCCTTATGTAAAAATAAACAAGCACATTCATTTCATTAGTATGCAAATTTGCTTTCATCTTTAATAAATGTAAATTATTTTATTTTAAATTTTTTAGAATTTTTAGAATTATTTTAAAATAAATTTCCTTATGATTTGTTATTAGTAAATGCTTGATTTATATACCCATTTGATATATACCCAGGGTTGTATAAAAATTTCTTGGGTGATATCAAATAGAAAAAGTTTTAAGAAGTCCTGATCTCTTGGACATTTCCAACTAGAATACCTGCAGGCATCTCAAACTCAACATGTTCAAAATTGAATTCATTTTTCCCATCAAATCTATCATTCTTATGACATGTCTAAGTCTGGCAAGGCTCTACTATCCTTCCAAATTTCCATGTCTGCAACCTCAGTAATTCACCATAAGAAAGTGAATTCTTGCACATATACAACCTATAACAGCTGTCTTGGGGAGGAGAAAGGTAACTGAGAGAAGGAGAAAAAAAATGAGTGCACAAAAATCTTAGAAAAATGAACATAGATCAAACAAGTTCCAGTTGTTCAGTGATGAAGAGAGCCATCTATACCCAGACAGAGGATGTGGTTCACAACATAGCATTTTCACTCTTTTTGTTGTTGCTTGCTTGTATTTTATTTTGCTTCTTTTTTTACTAGTTTGATTTGATTCTTCTTGTGCAGTACAATAATAGTATAAATATGTATGCACACATTAGATTTAACATATATTTCTACCATGTTTAACATATATTGGATTATTTGCCATCTAGGGGAGGGCATGGGGGAAGGGAGGGAAAATTGGAAAACAAGTTTTTACAAGGGCTAATGTTGAAGAATTGTCCACACATATGTTTCAAAAAATAAAAAGCTTTAATAAAAAAGAAAAAATGAACATTGAAAACCGTCTTTATATATATTTATAAAAATAAAATACTATTTTTAAAAAAGAAAAGAAAGTGACTCAACTCTAATTCACTTCATATCTCCAGTAAGTTTTCAAATCTTATAGTCTCTCTCTATCTCCATGACATGTCTCACAGTAATCAATTTCTCTCCACGAATTCAGCTACCATCCTAGTTCAGATTGTATATTAATTCTAGTTCCTACTTCAAGTTTCTCTTCACTCCCATATAATTTCCACACAGCTGTCAAAGTGATTTTTTTCTAAAGTTCATGCCTAAAACTCCCCAACTCAACAAGTTCCAGGGGCTCCCTATTACTTCTAAAATCAACTACAAGCTCCTTGATTTGATTTTTAAGGTATACCATTCTACCTTTGAAGCCTTATTACAGCCATTACACACACATCATATACCACCTCCCACATCTGTTTCTTCCCACTGATTGTCCCCCATACCTGAAATTTTCTCCCTTCCCATTTCTACCTCTTGACATCTCTGGATTCATAATATCATGGAGTCATAGATGTAGAATTGGGAAAGACTTAGAAGTCATCTAATCCAGGGCTTTTTTCACTCATGATTCCTTTTTGCCTGAGAAGTTTTTTACTTGCACCTGGGTATGTAAATATATAAAATAGATATACGAGTCCAACATTTACTGACAATTCATAATTTTGTGACCCCCCACATTCAGACACATGATCCATATGGGGTCACAATCCATAGTTTAAGAAGCTTTGATCTAGTCCAACCCTCTTTTGTTGATGAGGAGGCTGAGAAATGATTTAGTCAAGGTTATAAACTAGAAAAGACAGGATATAAATCCAGGTCCTATGACTCTAAGTTCTGCAAACATTCCATGTTAGAAGCAGCCAAGTGCCATAGCAGATAGAGTCCTAGACTTTGAATCAGGAAGATTTGACATAAAATCCACCACAAATATCTATTAGCAGTGTGACTCTTGCAAAGTCATTTAAATGCTATTTGCCTCAGTTGCCTCATCTGTAAAATGGAAGTGATAAAAGGGTTGTGAGAATGAAATGAGATATTTGGAAAGTGCTATATATAATATATATATCATATAATATATATATATATATATATCATATAATACCATATAAGGGCTAGCCATTATTACTGTTGATGGTATAGTTAACTTGTCTATAAAATTTATAAAGCACTTTAAGATCATATCATATAAGTGCTAACCATTATTGTTGTTGATGGTATTGTTAACTTGTCTATAAAATTTATAAAGTGCTTTAACTATTTTAAATATATTTTCTCATAACAACTCTGAATTAGTGTTGCTATCATATCCCCCTTTTATAGCCAAGATACAGAAGCTAAGAGAGATTAAATGATTTGCTGAAGGTCATGCAATTAATAAATGTCTGAGACAGAATTTGAACTCGAATGTCTTGGCTCTAAGTCCAGTGTTTCATCTACTACACTACCTAGCTTCCAGTTCCAGAGTCAATTTCTACATGAATCCTTTCCTGGCTCTTCCAAATGCTAGAATCTTTCTTTTCCAATGTCACCTTACATCTTTTGTATATACACATATACATTTGTACACACGTGTGTATATTTCACATCTCACTAAAATGACAACTTCTTCAATAAATTGGGAAATCATCTTTACATTTAAGAGTTCTGATAAAAGCCTCATTTCTAAAATATATAGAAATTGTCTCATATTTATAAGAATTCAAGCGACTCTCCAATCGATAAGTGGTCCAAGGATATGAACAGATAATTTTCAGATGATGAAATTAAAACCATTTCTAGTCATATGAAAAGGTGCTCCAAATCACTATTGATCAGAGAAATGCAAATTAAGACAACTCTGAGATACCACTACACACCTGTCAAATTAGCTAAGATGACGGGAAAAGATAATGACGAATGTTGGAGGGGATGTGGGAAAACTGGGACACTGATACATTGTTGGTGGAACTGTGAATGGATCCAACCATTCTGGAGAGCAATTTGGAGCTATGCTCAAAAAGTTATCAAACTGTGCATACCCTTTGACCCAGCAGTGTTTCTATTGGGCCTATATCCCAAAGAGATCTTAAAGGAAGGAACGGGTCCCACATGTGCAAAAATGTTTGTGGCAGCCCTTTTTGTAGTGGCTAGAAACTGGAATTTGAATGGATGCCCATCAATTGGAGAGTGGCTGAATAAATTATGGTATATGAATGTTATGGAATATTATTGTTCTATAAGAAACGACCAACAAGATGATTTTAGAGAGGCCTGGAGAGACTTGCATGAACTGATGCTGAGAGAAATCAGCAGAACCAGGAGATCATTGTACACGGCAACAATAAGACTATATGATGATCAATTCTTAAGGACGTGGTTCTCTTCAACAATGAGATGTTTCAAATCAGTTCCAGTTATTCAATGATGAAGAAAGCCATGTACACCCAGGGAGAGGCCTGTGGGATCTGAATCTGGACCACAACATAGCATTTTCACACTCTCTATTGATGTTTGCTTGCATTATGTTTTCCTTCTCAGGTCTTTTTTTTCCTGTATAGCAAGATAACTGTATAAATATGTATATACATATTTGATCTGTCAAATATTTAGCATAATTAACATGTATTAAACTTCCTGCCGTCTAGGGGAGGGGTTGGGGGATAGGAGGGAAAAATTTGTAACAGAAAGTTTTGCAAGGGTCAATGTTGAAAAATTACCTATGCATATGTTTTGCAAATAAAAAGATTTAAATTAAAAACTTTTAAAAAAATAAAATGTAAGCTTCTTGAGGGCAGGTATTATTTTGGTTTTGATTTTATATCCCTAGTGACCAGCACAGTTCCTATAGCCATATAGGATGCTTGATAAAAGCTGTCTGATTTAGATACCCAGGACTACTATAAACTAGCATGTTGAAGACAAGAGTATAGCAATGTCACATAAGTGGGCAGGAAACAGTTAAGTTATAATTCAATATTTCTGTACTTTTGGTTTGCTCTGCCTAATGTATTGATATAGAGATAATGCAGCATCAGTATAAACATTCTCTGAGATTAAGATACCAGGCTGAGGATGCCCTTCAGTACAAGACAGGAACAAATTAATCCAGACAGATCAGACTTTTGGCAAAGGTAAATGAGTTTTTAAAACCATGTGAATGATGAGATTACCAAAGTAGCAAAAAACAAAATAAAATTTAAAAAACCAAAACCACAGATTCTTCCAGGAAAAAAAAAGATGTTCAAAAATAGAGACAGGTAATTTAGGAGGTAGTTAAATAACATCAATAAAGGGAGAAATCTAAGGCATAGGAAAAGGATTTGGAGCAACACTATAACAAATGAATTGATAACCAGACTATGATGTTTGGGTTATATAATAACTATAGAAGAAATAAAGATCCCAGATTGTTTTAAATTCATTGAAGCAGAGTCTTCTGTCAACATTGTGCCCAATCCATGAAACAGTGAGCTAAAACACCAAACAGGAGGTGTATTTGAATGATGTATCTGTCAAAAGTATTTTGATGCTCAGGATACAGGCAAGTGCATTTGGGGAGTAGTGAACAGAAGGAGAAACCACAGGGCATCTACACCCAGGAAAGACAGGAAGAAGACAACTGTCACGTCTCCTCTAATCAAGGTAGGAGAGCTTCACCAGGGCGCTAGAATTTGAGGAGCCATTTGAAAGATGGAAAAGAATTGGCTTGGTAAGAGCAATTGGGGACATTTCATGATCTAAAGATCTGGAAGTTGGATTATAAGAATAAGATGAAGTTCTGAGGAAGTGAGTCATATATAGGAGATGGGGAAAGTTGGGTAGTTCCCAGGTTACCAAGTTGGGAAACTTGGAGATCAAGTTGAAGGTCTTGAGACTGATTTAAAAGGTACTAGGCACAGACATCATAGGGAGTAGGAGATGGGTAAAAATAATAGGCAGGGGAAATGACTGGCAGAGTACAGGTCAAAGGAAGGAAGGAAGGAAAGAAGGAAGGAAGGAAGGAAGGAAGGAAGGAAGGAAGGAAGGAAGGAA
>JAJPUD010000894.1:28752-51803 GCA_023553655.1 Myrmecobius fasciatus
AAGGAAGGAAGGAAGGAAGGAAGGAAGGAAGGAAGGAAGGAAAGTGGGAGGGAAGAAAAGAATGAAAGAGTGAAAGAAGGAAGGTAAGGAGGGAGGGAAGGAGGAAAGAATCCTGCCAACCATTTTCTTTGTCTATTATTTTTTTCAGTATCACCACCTCTCTCCCTATTGCGGTTCTCCTCAATGCACTGTGTACCAGTCTCAAGGAAGGAAAGGCTACTAAAGGAAACAAAATATAATCCTTGGCCTCAGAGCTTACAATCTAATGGGACATACAACACACACAAGGAAGTTGAAAAATAGATGAAAGGAAGAGCAGCAAAGGGAAGCAAAATTCCTGATTTTGACATCCAGAAAGCCAGGAATAGAGCAAGGAGATGAATGGAGATAGAATATGGGCCTTTCCACAAACAAAGGTTTCAGGAGGATCTTACTGATGGGACAGGAAGACCTTGCAGAAGAGGTAAGCCCAAGAAATGTTTGGGAGGGAAAGACTGAAGTATATTTGGATTGATTTGGTGATGAAATCTCTATTCTGAGCTGTTTTGTCAACAAACACTCCATGGAATTCTGTGATTCAATCTCTGACCACTTTATGGAAAGCATCATACTATGGAAACTACTTCACATCCTCCGCCCTGTGAAACTGTACCAGAGACAACTAATCTACAATCTGGGTTTGGGAGACACAACTAAAACTGGTATTGTGATGGGACAGGGATAGGAGTAGTGGGAAGTAACAGGTTTCTGAATATAGTACTTACTGAATTAAGGCATGTTCAGCCTTAGAAGTATTAAAACTCTGAAGAAGAAAGTCTGATTGAATTTAATAGAATGGTGATAATAAGGATAATAATAATAATAACAGCAATAATCAATAAACTTCATGGTTTACAAATTGCTTTCCTTTCAACTCCAAGATGTAATGTAAGTAATATTACTATAAAAAAGTACAGTAATAAAACACAAATTTTCTACTCCAGTTTTCCTGAAGGTGTTTCCTAACAAGTGCCATTAGTGAGACATTTCTAATTCATCATCAGTTTCCCTTATTTCCTAAGAGACTTGGCATCTAAGGAGCTGGGGACTGGTTTGGTTAAGTAAGCTGAAGAAGAAGGAAGAAGACAGAAAGGTTTGGGAGTAAGGAGGACAGCAGTAATTAGTATGGGTATGACCATGTGCACAAGCTGAAATTCCATTCAAGCAGGATGAGGTACATAGTCTTCTATGTTCTATATCTTGGAGGAGGAGAAGAAGGAAGAAGAGGAGATCAAATCTTCATCCCTACTCTGCCGAACCAAAGTGCAATCAGAGGAACCAGTGCTAAAAACCTGCCCATAATCTGAGGTATACAAAGCTATCAGTTCACTCCAAAACTTTCTGCCAATTGAACAAGCCACTTCTATGCACAAATGTCTAGTTTCCCCTCCCATTACAAACAGGATGAATTGGAAAAGAGTCCAATAGATCCAGGTTCATGCTTGGTGTGGAATAGAACTTTGACCCTATTCAGGAATTGTTAATACTATAGTTTAGGCAGTTTATGCTACCTATACCTGCTACTGTTTGGTATTGTCATGTTTTTCCTAATCAAATTAAACTGTTTTGCTTCAGATTATGATATAATATCTAAGTGATATGTTTGCAACAGTTCTATCTAAGAGGAGGAAATTTCCTGTAGCTGTTGACTGAACCAATGTCAAGTATCTTAATCCAGACCCTGGGTGACAATTTAGGAGTAACAAGAAAGGAATTTTGTCCATAAACTCCTAGAATTTGTTAAATATGTGCAAAAAAACCGAGCCTAACATAGCAAGATCACTTAGCTTGTCTCAGAGTCAGTACTGGAATTCAGTAAACATTCTGTTTCACTATACTGCTCTTCTGTGAAGAGATGATGAAGTTTAGTGAGAAAACTAAAGCCTAAGTTTAGTAGTGGAAAGGCGAATGGAGAATGAATGGAACAACTGACCCTTTCCCGTGGTTATCATGACATGGAAAGAAAACTAAGAATAGAAAATTCAAAAATAAGGTGAAATGGGGTAGTTTCCCAATGTAGAATTGTTCCTGGCAGGAAATTAGTTATCATATGTTAATTTGATTAAATGTGTGTAGTGTCCCTTTGGACTAAGGTCTAACTTGAAGAGTTGACAATCCCAAGTTCAAAGTACTCTGTGGGTCCATCCTTCTAAAATCTTAGCTCCTAAATCTATAATTAATCTGTTAACTTTTCAATAAAACCATATAATTAGCTTAAAGCAAAGGAATTTACTGAAGACAAACCCTACAGATAGTAAATGATTGATCCTAGAAACAAATAAGAGAAAGAATGGTCTAGATGGCATTTAGGAAATAACATAGCCCTTTCAATAACCCCAACTTTATATCTAAAAGAAAATCTTTCCTATTAACATTAATATTCTCCTGGGCATGCCATACTGCTTCAAATCATAAAACACAGAATCAAAATAATGGGTTCCCCAAAGAACAAAGGAGAGATACTTTATAAGTAGTCATAAATAAGCAATAGATAACAAATAATGAATTATGCACATGAAGTAGCATAAAAGAAAACCTCAAAAAGACATAATTGAAAAATGAAGCATAGAGGTCTTGTAAATGAGACTTCCCTCTTTGACTTTTTCTTGGACCATGCTTTTTTAAACTTTCCTTATATCCCCAATGTCTAGAAATGGTAAGTAGTTAACAAATGACAGGCAATTGATTAGATTGATTGACTTCTGCTATTTCTTCTCCATTCTAGCTAGCTCTCAATCCATCTCACCTCACCCCATATTTCTCTCTCTGTTCTTTGGCTCTTTCTGCTGCTGTTGCCAGAGTCCCTTTTTGTTCTCTCATTTAATTCCTATTAAATGACCTTGGTTATTGGCCAGACCCAATAATAAAAGTTGGTCATCAAACAATATCATGGCCTGGGAAGTGAACTTCTTCTCACTAAGTCATATTGTGATATGGTTTGTGTTATTTGACTGTGTGTGTATTTAGAGGATAAATAAACAATAATCTAACCTATAAAGGTGTCCAGAAGAGAAGGGAAGGAGAAGTGTCCCTAAAAGTACTATTTAAGCAAAGAATCATGACACAATTTCAAAATGTCATCCCTAAAATCCAGAGAACTCCCACTCCCTGAATTCCCCAGAGAAGCATCCAGGTCATCTCTGGTCAAGCTTCATGCCTGTCTCTCTGACAGCTCCTAGCAATCTGAGAAGTTGTTTTCTGTTATTCAGGAGATCCTCTTAACCTCAACTTTTTGGCGTGGTTTGTTTGATGGTAGAAAAACACAGATCTCAGTGAAGCTCTCCAACTTCCTTCCAGGTCTCACATTTCCTCACATCCTTAATTTTCTCTTGCCCCAAAACTTGCATCAGCACTGACTTTTCCCAACCCAGAACCAATTCAGTTTCTTTTTAACAGACTTTGCGAAGTGCTGTGCTGTCTCTGGTAACCACAGGACACTCTGTGGGAAGCAATCACACATCTGACATCAGTCACCAGCTTTGTCTGTCCCTTCAGTTCCAGATCTGCCAAAGGCAGTTCCTCATTCGTAGAGAATTCAATTTTTTATAATAATTTAATTTATATATATTATATAAATATAATAACAAAATATTTTTAATTATTTAAGTTAGTTCTATATTTTAAAAGTACATATATATGGGGGAGAGTGGGAGTGGGAGAGAGAGAGAGAGAAAGAGAAAGAAAGAAAAAGATGGGGGGAGGGAAGAAAGGAGAGCCTGAGACTTTCCCAAATAGTCATGTCTTAGTTCTTAACTAATCCATTGGAAACATTTTGAAAGGCCTTGATTCCCTGACTTAAGGTACTAGGTCCCAGACATGGAACCAAAGGACCAGAAGAAAGCTCAGTACTACTGCACACTTTAGAATTGACGCCCAGAATTTAAAAGGAGATAATAAAACAGGACTAAAATGTCTTAAAAGAGTCCAAGTTTCCTAGTAGTGTTATAGAAATTGTAGATGTGCTTATTAAAATACTATCAGGAATCTTTGGAAATTCGTGGAAAACAGGGCTTCCCCAATGCATTCCATGACTATTCAAAGGGATTTGGCTTAATGACTTCTACAGGAAATAATGGGTAAAATGATGGTAATGGGTAAATAGGTAAATGGGTGAATAGGTAAAATTGGGTACAAAATGGATACAAATTACTATTGTCTGGACCATAAACCCGAAGTAGTTGGATAGTTCATCCACAGAATTACATCACTGCATAATTTGACACAAGTAATGCAGATGGACTATATTGATGAATAGAAGTGAATGGGAAGACAAAGGTGAACTGGATTGCATTTGGGAATTTTCACAGTGGTTTAGCAAAAGTATGTCTTTTCAACCTTGTGGCTACCAATATTGCAACATCACAATTCCTGAAAAATTAAAGTTGTGGCTTTCTTGGGGATAAAGGAAGAGGCATTATTCATTCAAACAAAAGGCAGTATATTACCAGGGCTGAATTATTCAACAGATATAGGACCTGGAACTGTGACATCATCATTACATGGAACTTCTGATTGAGGAAATTCCCTAGACAAAGATAGGTCAGTCCCTTCACTGCACATAATAGTCTTAGAGACCTGCCTCTGGTCGTGATTTTCCTATGGTCATATGGCCAGTATGTGGTGGTAGCAACTAAATTCTAGTTTTCCTATCCACTATAACTACTCTCTGTCTACCACACCTTCTCTCTAGCCTCTTCTTGCTATTGATTTAGTGATTTCCTAGCCAGTCTGTTGACAAAAATATTAGAGTGGTTTTGCATTTCTTTTTCTAGCTCATTTTACAGATGAAGACACTGAGGCAAAGTTAAGTGACTCTCCCAGGCCAGGCCAGAGTCACATAGATGTTGTCTAAGTCATATTTGAACTCATGGTTTCCTGACTCCAAGCCTAGCACTCTATCCATTGCACCATCTAACTCTCCCTCTAGCCATTTTATCACATAATATATGTGTATATACATGGGTATATATTCATATACACATACATAATTATGTATGTGCATATATATATATATATATATATATATCAGAACTCATTTGTATAGAATCATCATTACACAAATGATTCCTATGACCCTTTTTAATTCTAAGATTCTACAATTTTGTGATTTGAATTTTATAAAAGTTTTGGGAATACATTATTTTCCATTTAGAGGGATTTAGTTTTTTAGGAATCACTTTTCTATCACCTTCATTGTTTTTTATGGGAAAAGATTTCTTTTGGACAAGCTCTTACCTTTATGGAAAGCTCTGGCTTTAATTTCCTGGAAACTTAGGAAGCATGAAAGCTCTTCATCATACCAGACAAAGAGCTCTTCATTTTGACTGATCTTCCTTGTGGGGTGGAAATAAAGCTGGCTGTTTTCCAACTTAGCTTCCAGGTTCTGCTCCTTGCTACTGCAAGTTGTTTGTACAAGCCTCATTCATGTCAATCCAGGGAAACTGAGAATAGAGTTAACATCCACCTAGTGAACATAGATACACAAGAAAATCTTTTGAAGGCATTCAGGAAACACTGCAACTTTCCTCAAATTGGTATGACATAATACAATATCACATAACACAACACAGATTGATCTTCCTTAAATATAGTTCTATTTGGAGACAAGAAGATGATACAGTGTATAGAGTGGGATTCAAATCCAACTTCAGACATTTTCTAACTGGGTGACCCTAAGGAAGTAATTTACCTGTATTGCCTCAGTTTCCTCAGCTATAAAATGGGGTAATAATAGCATTTCCCAGGGGTTTTTGATAATACCACAATCTTTGGCACATAATTGGTGTTTAATAAATGCTTATTCCCTTCCTTCTTCTCATGTTACTCCCTATTCAATAAATTTCAATGGCTCCCTCTTATCCCCAGAATCAAATATAAAATCATCTGTTTGGCATTCAAAGCCTTTTTATAACCATGATTCTTTTTAACTTCCTAGGCTTCTTACACCTTACTCATTTCCACATGCTCTGAGGGAAGAGTACATTGACCTTCTTGCTGTCCATTGCACAAAACTTACTATATCCCATCAATGGACATTTTCATTGGCCATCTCCCATTCCTTGAACTTCCTCCTTCCTCATGTCTACTTTTTAACTTTCACGGATTGATTTAAGTCCCAGTTAAAATATCATCTTCTACAAAAAGCAATTCCCAAGTCTTTTTAATGCTGGAGTCTTCTTCCTGTTGATTATATCTAAGTTATCCTGTATGTGCTCTGTTTGTTTGTAGTTTTTTACCTGTTGTCTCTCCTATTAGACTAAAATCTAAGTGAAAGCTGTGACTATGAGGATTTCTTTGAATCCTCAATGCTTAGTATAGTATCCAGCACATAGTAAGTGCTTAATAAGTGCTTATTGATTGGCAACACAACACTAAACTTCCAAGCATTCAAACTCTACTACAGAGAGTGCAACTCCTGTGGGCTGGTCACATTAACGTTCGAATGCCAAAAGATCATTTTATGGAGGACTCCCATATGGCAAATGCTCATGTGGTAATCAGAAAAAGTAATATGAGAACACTCTCAAGGTCTCTCTTAAGAACTTTAGAACTGATTGCATGACATGGGAGACACTGGTATAAGACCACCCAGCTTGAGTGCTCTCTAAAGACAAATCTGGATTCTATGAGCAAAACAGAATTGAAATAACTCAGAAGAAATGCAGCATATGCAGTTAGAGAATCCATCCCAAATGCATATTGGGACTATTTGTGCCCAACCTATGGAAGAGCTCATATTGTTCTGTCAGCCACAGTCGGACACACTGAAACTTGACTCAAATACAATAATGTTATTTTGATCCTCTTAAATAATGAAGGGCAACAACGAGCACAGCATAAAATAGCATAAATAATAATAGCATAATTTTCAGAAAGTAGTTTTGTTTTGTTGTTGTTGTTGCAAGAGGGTTCATGTAGTTAGAAACCAGAAGAATCGGACCACGAGTCTACCAGAGATTATATACTTGGAAATGAAAACAAGAGACTTGTTTTCTGGAGTCCTGGTTTGAAGCTGGAGCCCCTATTGCTGTTCAATCTTCCTCCAGGCCTTCCACTCTAGATGCCTTTACTTATCACCTTCCCCACCCCACATCCCACTATTAGACACCAGATACCTAAAGCCATGGCTTAGCTTTTGGCACTCCAGATTGCCCCATATTTTGAGACTATATTTCTAGCAAGTTGCTCATTTTCCCCTTTTCCTCAACTACAAAATGCTTTTGTGTGTGTGTGTGTGTGTGTATGTGTGTGCTTGTGAAGTTTTAATTTTCTGCTTTGAGACTCAAGCTATGTGGCCAATTAGATCATGCAGTTAGAGTATTTCTGTTAATGAGACTCACATCTTAGATTAAATCCCTGGATATGTCAGCTAACTGAGCTCTGTGGGACTGTACCATGATTACAAACTGCCCTTTTAAGTCCTGCTGGCTATTAGACACAAAAACTCCATGAGGCAATGTGTATGGATTAATGTAAATCCATTTCTGAGACTGGAAAAAACAACTCAGAAGTCAAACTCTACTAATGAGGGATGGAGCAGTAGTATCCTCTCCCTAAGTGAGAGACAATGTGGTACAGTGAATAGGCACCGAACTTGGAATCAAGAAAATCTGGTTCAAATCCTTTCTCAGACCTTTATTATCTGTGTGACTCTGAGTGTGTCATTGAAATCTCTTGAGCTTCAATTTCCTGATCAGTAAAATAAAAGGTTTAAATTAGACTCCAACGTATTTTAATAAATAAGTCTGTGATTCTATGAAAGGTACACATATCTATTATACTCCACAAGGCAACAGCAAATAATGGCTAGAGAGCTGGCCTTGGAATTAGGGAGACATAAGTTTGAGGCCCATCTCTGATACATAATGACTATGGGACCCTAGGCAAGTCAATAAAATCTCTCAGTTCTTCAGGAAACCCTTAAGACTCTTAAGTTTCAGAGCAAATGATGTTTACTGTTCTATAGAATAGTAGAAGAAGTTACTTCACAGAATTCCTTTCAGCAATAAAATAACACAGCCATTTTTAAATAAATGTTCTTGATGCTATGGATTCACAAAGTACAACCTCTATAACCATCAGAAATAACCAATAGTGTAAGGAAAAGTAAGCTAACACGGATGCAAACCTTGCCCACAAACCTAGAGGAGAAGCCCAAATACTCAAATGGGATTCCCAACCCATTTAATTAATCTGATCTCTTTCTGTCCCTACCTCTCCATAAGTGTCAAATGAAGAGAACATTATGGACTTGACACAATAAAATTTCAGTAACATTTTTTCATTAAATAATGTAGATCTGTGCCATCAAACTAAGAATTTTGCAGTGTTTAGGGATTTTAGTTGAGTGTTCTGGATAGATTTCCCCCTCACTCCCTTCAACAGTCAACTATCTTTGATATTGATTGGATAGTAAATAGTTGAAATAGAACATCATGTGGCATCATGGAAATATCCAATGGAATGTAAACTCCATGAGGGCAGAAACTAATTTTTTTAATTGAATGAGACCAGTTTCAAATGCTTATTATATACTAGGCACAATGATGGACATTATGGATACACATACACACACACACACACACACAAACACAAACATAAAACCTTCAAAAAAACTAATATTCTACAAGAAAGGAAGAGAAGAGGGAAGATTTTCTCAAATCTCCTATAAAATCCTTCCACCTAAAAAGAAGTCTCTCTTAAATTTAGTTGATCTTGATGTCTGCCCTCTGAGATTATCTGTACACAGTAGTTTATATTTTGTCTCCCCCATTAATCTGTGAGTCTTTTGAAGGTAAGACTGGTTTTTATATTTCTTTGTATCCCCTGCACTTGGTACATAATAGAGAAGCTTAATAAATACTTTTTCACTAGACTTGTATTCCCAACACTTAACAAAGTACCCTAAACACCATAGGGACTTCAAAAATGATTGTTGAATTGAATGGGGGAAGAACTGGATCTAAGCCCAGCTCTGCCACTCAATGGCTGAATTAACTTAAACTAGTCACTTCTCTCTGGATCTATATATCTTCCTGTTTAAAATAAAGGGGCTATATTAGTTGATCTTGAGTGTCAATTCCAGAACTTTGAATGATTCCACATCATATAAATTCCAAAAATTGTATCATCAAAACTGGCGCATGGGCTGATCACTTCTGCCACATCAGCATAGTCCTAACTATCCCTTCTCTCTTTCTTACACCTCCTTTCCTGGAAATAATCAATAGCCTGAAGCTTAAAATTAAAAAATGAACACTTGGATTTTTTTCATAGAAAAAGCATAGAATACAATCCCAGGGACTGGAGAGTAACTCTTCATGTGTTAACCCTAGGCACTGATTGGACAATTTCCCTTTAAGAAATACGTAAGAGGCAGCTAGATAGTGCAGGAAATAGTGCACTGGCCCTGGAGTCAGGGGAACCTGAGATTGAATCTAGCCTCAGACATTTGCTAGCTGTGTGACCATGGACAAGTCAGTTAATTCCAATGGGAGGTAGAAGAGTGGTAAGGGGGAGCGGGGTGGGGGGAAGAGACAGAGAGACAGAGACAGAGAGAGAGGGAGGGAGGAAGGGAGGGAAGAAGAACTTGAATAACAATTTTTATTTAATTTTATGTATTTATTTTGCTGAGGCAATTGGGGTTAAGTGACTTGCCCAGGGTCACACAGCTAGAAAGTGTTAAGTGTCTGAGGCCAGATTTGAATTCAGGTCCTCCTGACTCAGTTTTTAATTTTAAAACTAATTTTAAAAAGTAGTGAAGTAGTAAAGTACAATGAATAAACACTGACTACAAGATCATCATCACCATCATCATCAACACCACTGCTAGCATTTGTATAGCACTTATTCTGTGCCAGGCATAGGCACATAATGCTAAGCATTTTACAAATGTTATCTTATTTGATTCTCCTAACAACCCTAGGAAGAAGGTGCTATTAATTATCCCCAAGGTCACACAACTAATAAGCACCTAAACATGTATCTGAACATAGGTCTTAACGATTCTAAGACCAGAACTCTATTTTGCACTACCTACCTGCTTCATTCAGAAGAGAATAATAATGATAATGGCCAGAGTAGAAACAACCAACAAAAACTAGCCATTTACATAATACATTAAGGTTTGCAAAGTGCTGTACATCTGTTATCTCATTTGGTCTTCACAATAACCCTGTGAAGTGGGTGCTATTATTATTCCATTTTCAACATTCCATTACTAAGAGGTAATATTCAGTTGGTGAAGAAGATTCCCACATGTTATGAAGGTGAAGGACTATCTCATTAAAGAGGGATGAGATTTGTTCTCTTGGCCCCATAGGGCAGATCTAGGAAGAACATTTAAAAGCTGGTCATGGACAGGTTCAAGCTCACTCAGTTGGCCTTCAGTTCAATTTCCCAACACTGAAAACCAGGGAAAACTAGCTAACTCATCATTGAAGGGCTTCAAGCAGAGGTTAGACATCCATTTGTCACATTCCCTATGAAGGGGATTTGTACACAAGGGCAGTTTGGAATAGGCAGTTTCTGAGGTCCTTCCTGAGAGTCTATGATCATGGAGCCTTTTCTCAAGGATTCATAATCACCATTATTCAATATTCTATTATGTTCCTGTATTCTAATAGTGTGATACCCTCAAGAGGCAGCTGAGTAGAGTATGTTTACCAGTCTTTGTTCTAAATCTCCCTCAGGCTGTTCAGCCTCCATAACTCATAAAAAGCTAGAAGTAAACCTAGGAAGGACTTTAAGGTACATAAGACCACAAGACTAAAGATCTTGAGCTGAAAAGCATCTCTGAGGACAATCTAGTCCAACTCTCTCATTTTACAAGTGAAGAAATGTTATTGTGCAGTCATTTCACTTGTGACTCTATATGACCCCATTCGGAGTTTTCTTGGTAAAGATAGTAGATTTGCTATTTCTTCTCTAGCTCTTCTTTAGCTCATCTTCTAGATAAGGAACGTGAGGAAAATTGGTCTAAGTAATTTGCCCACAGTCACAAAGCTACCGAGCACCTAAGATCAGATTTGAACTCAAATACATCTTTCCAACCTCAGGCTTACTACTTTATCCACTGCCCTAAAAAGATAAAATTACTTGTCCAGGGTCATACATGTGATAGAGCTGAGACTCAAACCCTGGACCTCTAACTCCAAATGCAAGGCCTTTTCCACCTTGTCACACAATCTAACCAATGGGTTTTGTAGGAATTCCATGGAAAAGGGTCATTTTTGCAGTTAAATTTTAATTTGCTTTTTTTTTTGCTAATTAAAATTGTTTCTTGAAAATATCTCCCTTTCATATTTGGGAATCTATCTGCCAAGGAAAAGTCAGAAACTATACGAACTAAATTACAAAACACTTTCCACACAAATAAAATCAGACCTAATCAATTGGAAAAATATTAAGTGCTCATGGGTAGGCAGAGCAAACATAATAAAAATGACAATACTACCCAAACTAATCTACTTATTTAGTGCCATACCAATCAAACTCCCAAGAAATTATTTTACAGATCTAGAAAAAATAGTAGCAAAGTTCATTTGGAAGAACAAAAGGTCAAGGATCTCAAAGGGATTAATGAAAAAAAAGGCAGATGAAGGTGGCCTTGCTGTACCAGATCTAAAACTATATTATAAAGCAGCAGTCATCAAAACCGTTTGGTACTGGCTAAGAAATAGAGCAGTCGATCAGTGGCACAGGATAGGTTATCAGGACAATCTAGGAAATAACCTTAACAATGTAGTGTTCGATAAAACCAAAGACCCCAGCTTTTGGGATAAGCACTCACTATTCGGCAAAAACTGCTGGGAAAATTGGAAACTAGTGTGGAAGAAATTAGGGCTTGACCCATACCTAACACTACATACCAAGATAAGATCTAAATGGGTTCATGATCTAGATATAAAGAGGGACTTTTTAAGCAAGTTAGAGGAACGTAATATAGTTTATCTCTCAGACCTGTGGAGATGGAATAAATTTATGTCCAAAGAAGACCTGAACTCCTAATTGAACACCAGACGGATAATTTTGATTATATTAAGTTAAAAAGTTTCTGTACAAACAAAACAAATGCAGACAAGATTAGGAGGGAAGCATCAAATTGGGAAATCATCTTTACATTCAATGGTTCTGATAAAGGCCTCATTTCTAAAATATATAGAGAATTGTCTCATATATATAAGAATTCAAGCCACTCTTCAATAGATAAGTGGTCAAGGGATATGAACAGACAATTTTCAGATGATGAAATTAAAACCATCTCTAGTCATATGAAAAGTTGCTCCAAATCATTATTGATCGGAGAAATGCAAATTAAGACAACTCTGAGGTACCACTACACCCCTGTCAGATTGGCTAAAACGACAGGAAAAGATAACGATGAATGTTGGAGGGGATGTGGGAAAACTGGGACACTAATACATTGTTGGTGGAACTGTGAACGGATCCAACCATTGTGGAGAGCAATTTGGAGCTATGCTCAAAAAGTTGTCAAACTGTGCATACCCTTTGACCCAGCAGTGTTTCTACTGGGCCTATATGCCAAAGAGATCTTAGAGGAGGGAAAGGGACCCACCTGTGCAAGAATGATTGTGGCAGCCCTTTTTGTAGTGGCTAGAAACTGGAAACTGAAGGGATGCCCATCAATTGGAGAGTGGCTGAATAAATTATGGTACATGAATGTTATGGAATATTATTGTTCTGTAAGAAACGACCAGCAGGACGATTTCAGAGAGGCCTGGAGAGACTTGCATGAACTGATGCTGAGTGAAACGAGCAGAACCAGGAGATCATCATACACAGCAACAACAGTATTACATGATGATCAATTCTGATGGACATGGCTCTCTGCAACAAAGAATTGTCTCAAACCAGTTCCAGTTGTTCAATGAAGAAAACCATATACACCCAGAGAGAGGAAAATGAAATATGGACCACAACGTAACATTTTCATGATCTCTAATGACATTTGCTTGCATTGTGTTGCCTTTCTCTGATTCTTTTTTTTTTCTTGTAGATAGGATTTTTCTTGCATAACTTCTCAAGCATTTCAACATTATTAACATGTAGTGGACTTCCTGCCATCTAGGGGAGGGGAGGGGATTGGGGGTAAAATTTGTAATGGAAAGCTTTGTAAAGATCAATGTTGGGAAACTACCCATATACATGTCATACAAATAAAAAGATTTAAAAAAAAAAGAAAATATCTCCCTTTCAAGGCTCTTTGAATCTTAGATTTCCTAATTCTAGAAGAGAACTGTGCAATCATTTTTTTTGTCCCTTGTTTTTATATGTGTTAAAAGTAATTTTTAAAGTATGACTGAAAAGAGCAAGGAAATGCCAACAATACCAAAGAGCCATTGACTTATCTTGTGCTTTTATTATGTTTTGATGTATTCTGTTCTATTCTACTACATAATTATTTTTATTAAATATTTGCATATATAATCCTCCAAAAAATTGTATACTGGGTCCATAAGGATAGAGACCATGATCCTTATATCTCCCCAGTGATCACAAGAATGTGCATAATAGATGCTTCATAAATAATAGCTAAGGGGCAGCTAGATGGTATACTGGCTCTAGAATTGGGAGTACCTTAGCTCAAATCCGGTCTCAGATACTTAACACTTATTATCAATGTGACCCTAGACACTTAACTCCAATTGCCTCACCAAAAAAAAAATACTAATTAATAAATAAATAACAGCTGAATAAATGAATTAAATTATTTATAATTAAAATAATAATTGTCTTATATTTATAGTTTCAGTACAAAATCTGATTTTTAAAAAACATTATTTTTTTTTGTTTTTTATCACCTAAATTTTCCCTTGTATTCTTCTCTCTTCTCCTTCCATCTCATATACCAAAGATTATTACATCTGGTTATTTTTAAGGCCAAACATGGCATACAGTAGTAGTATCAATAGCTATTTACGACAATGATGTGTGCATGGCACATTTTAAATACTACTATTTTCTATACTGAGGTAAACTTTTGTGAACAGTCAAATATCCTAGTGACATCCTCTTTTAATGAGAACTAACATGGTGCAGCAGATAGAACACTAACCTCAAATATATAGCTGTGTGATAGTGGACAACTAATCAGTCAGAGCCTTAGTTTCTCTATCTGTAAAGTAGAGATTCAATTCAATTTTTAAAGCATTTATTATGTGCCCACTGGATGCAGGGCACTTGGCTAAGCCTAATAGATACAAAGACAGAAATGAAAAATATTTCATCATTAGGGAACTTACCTCCTACTTACTTACCTTCCTTACCTACCTACTTCAAGTCATGGGTAGCATTAAAATACTTCAATAACTGAAATTAATTTCAGTGGGAAAAGAGAAGAGTTGGGATGGGAATAAGGTAGATTATTAGCATGGAGTGACACTATGAAAAGACACAAAAATAAGAAATAGAATACAAAGTTTGGAAAACAGCATGTAAATTAGTTTATTTGGAACAAAGAACATGAAAAGGAGCAATGTGATAAGTTAGGAAAACTGAAAATGCTAAGTTGAATAGTATGTATTTTCATCCAAGAGGAAAGAGGGAGCTCATGAAGATTCTGGAGGAGGATTGAGACATGGATAAATCCATGCTTTAAGAAGATGTGTGTGTGTGTGTGTGTGTTTGTGTGTGTGTGTGTGTGTGTGTGTGTGTGTTTAAGAAGACTGGAAGATAGTTTAGAGAGAGGAATAATTGGAAGTCAGGAGTTCAATTAGGACTATTTTGTAACAATCTAGGTAAGAGTGATAAAAACTTGTACTAAGGTTATGGCAATATGAATGAAGAAAAAGAGGCAAATATAAAGACAGATTTTGAGTTAATACTTGTGTAAATCATTAGAATTGGGAGGTAGAAAGAAGAAAAAAATCAATGACAAACTTGGATCACAAACTTGAATGACTAGAAGGATGGTAAATGTCCTCAACAAAAAACAAGGGAGTTTGGAGTGGTAGTTTTGGAGGCAGGGAGGAAAAGTTAATGATTTCCTTTTTTTGGACATGCTTAATTTGAGATGATTATGGGACACCCAGGTAAAGATTTTCAGCAGGCAGGAAGTGAACAAGGTTTAGATCTCAGGAAGAACATCCAGTCTGGACATATAAATTTGGGAATCATCTATGTAGAGATTATACTAAATCCACAGGAAGGAACGTGATCAGGGAGAAAATATTGAGATGGAAAAAAGGTGACCCAGGACAGAACTTTAAATACAATTTTCCTCATTTTGCCCAATTGTACAATACTATTTAGAAATAAGTTTAGATGAAAATTATCAGAAAAACAGTATAAAAGTAATGTTTGTTCTGGAGAAAATTGAGTAAAATTTGAGTACATTCAACTAAGAAACCACCAGAAGGCCTAGGTCCCAGTCTTGATAATGACAATGAGATGTGTGATGTTGCATGAGCCATTTAATCATTCTGGGACTCAGTTTCCTCATCTGTAAAATAGAGGAACTAATATTTGCCTCCCCACCTACCTTCTATAGTTTTTTATAAAGCTTAAATGAGATGATTTTACATGAAAGGTGTTTTGAAAGGGATAAAGTACTACAGAAATACAAGATATTTAGACTGAGGAAGGAATGGAGAGGAGCCATTTCTGTCATGTTTAACAGCAGAAAGGAAAGATAAATCAGAACTTTAGTGTATGATGTCAATAAAAGAGAAAGCTCATGTAAAGGGAGTAACATAGAAAAGTTGAGTATGGCTATTGAAAAGAGTGGGTTAGAAAAGGATGCAACTGCAAAGCTGATACTTAAGATATTGTAGAAGTAGTAGTACTCAATAAATGGCAATGTGTTACTATAGAAACCACCTTAGATCTAGAGTCAGGAGAACTGAATTCAATTCCCACCTCATTTATTATTTGTATAACTTTGAAGACACTTCCTTCACTTCTCTAAATGGGGAGGGTAATGGAGGAGATGGCCTCTGATGTCCTTTTTAGCTCTCCAGTCTTAAGAGGCTTGATCTGGTATGGAAAAACCAGGTCTATACTTTATTCAAGAAATGGAACACAGGAAGGCAAATTCTACATTGAGGTAAAAGTTACATAGCAGAGAGAGCCCTGGCTCACTGATGGCACATTGACGCTATCTACAATATAGCTTGCCAAGAGATCCATAGCCAATTTCTGCTATGTAATTGTTGTCTCCTGTGAAGAAGGTGATAGTTTTATAATTTCCATTCTCCCAATGTATAGAATAAGAAATGGACATTCGGATGTATTTGCCTAAAGTGATACACTGAGTCAATGACAGATCAGAATCTGGATGCAAGTCTTCTGATCTCCAGATGGAATGGATATGAATTTGAAAAATGCAAGATTCATTCCCACTAGAGTACCCTATTGTCCATCTCAATTATTGGTCAATGGCCAAAGAAGATTCTCAACACACTTTGTTGTGGAGTATTCGGGGTTACTTAGGACTGGTACAAACAATCAACAATTATTTATTCAGTACTGACTGTATGAGAGGTCCTGGGGATATAAAGCCTCTCAAGAGGTATTAGATGCAGAGATAATGGTGACATGCAAGCAGAGGTTTGCATTCTGGAAAGACTGATTTTTGTTATGACTTCTTTAGGAAGTTCATTTTGGTTAATGTTGTCATTCATCCAACTAGTTGTTTTTTTTCTAACTACTCCGTGCAAGACACAGGGTAAACCATTATAGCAACAAAAGACCCATCTTCTAAAGGCAAGCAGGCTTCTGCTTCTAGAGAAGTACAAGAGGACTGAATTTCCCTTGCTCTGTTTTAAAGAGGGTGTGTTTCAATGGAAACTTTAAATCCATTTTCTTTCCAGAGGATGTAACTTCATTCCCATTTGAAGGTTTCCAAATAAACCTCAGAAAGCTGACCACAAATAAAAATGGAATTTGTTTTATTTGCAACTCGTTCAAACCCAAGTACATCAGTGTTATATGGCCAAATTATTGAACAAAGAGGGGACAAGGGAATATCTGTCACTTAAGTAAATTGAAGGGATTGTAAATAATCTATAAGGGCCTTTTCAGATCTAACAGGCTAGGAGTCCCAATTTTAAACTATACATTTACTTTTGGACCTGTATAAAGGAAATCTAACTTTCTGGCTGGTATGTTAATTCAGTCTTAAAGCACATTCCAGAAATATTCAAATATACTGGATAACCAATCAATACCCAGAATATAATATTTCCATAAGATAGAGGATCAGGGTGATAAAGCTTCTGAGTGCCAGGAAGTGTTCCTGACTAATTAAAAGATCAGTATTGGTATTGTTAAAGATCAGGTTTATAATTTTGATTAAAATTCTAAATTGCTCACAGGATTTCTTTTAAGCTCTAAGTCCATCCATTTAGGTTCCTTTCTTCCAACAATCAGCAAAGATCCTCCCATTTCTATGAGAATGGTATAACTTTCAGGCAAATCTAAGCTTCAGTTCCTACATGCTTGAAGTGAGGAATTTAGACTCAATAATTGTAAGATTCCTTTGAAGTTCAATATGTTATGACTTTACAATTTCACTTACCCCAGGACAGTTACCCTGGCAACCTGGAGTGACACAAAGAACATTAGTCTTGGAGTCAGAAGGGTTATGTAAGTCCCAGCTCTGCCACTAACTAGATGTGCAAACTCAAAGGCAAGTCACTTAACCTACCTCTTTGTCTCAATTTCTTCATCTATAAGATGAGCAAAATAATGAAATGATATTTATACTACTACATTCTTTTTTTTTTTTGCTTAGGCAATTAAGGTTAAGTGACTTGCCCAGGGTCACACAGCTGGGGAATGTTAAGTGTTTGAGATCAGATTTGAACTCAGGTCCTCCTGACTTCAGGGCTGGTGCTCTATCCACTGCACCACCTAGCTGCCCTATCCACTGCACCACCTAGCTGCCCCTACTACCTTCTTTAGGGCATTTAGGTGGTGTCATAATACATAGAGTGCCAGGAAGATTCATCTTCCTAAATTAAAATCTGTTCTCAGACACTAACTACTTGTGTGATCCTGGGCAAATTATTTAACTTTATTTGCCTCAGTTTCCTTATCCGTAAAATGATCTGGAGAAGTAAATGGCAAACTACTCCAATATTTTTGCGAAGAAAATCCCAAATGGGATCTTGAAGAATTAAAAAAAAACTGAATAACAATAACTACTTAACCTCATGGGATTATGTGGTAAGTACTTTGTAAAAAAGTATCATCATCTTTATTCATTATTTTACATAGAGGAACTGTTCTGATGAAAAGACCATCTTCATTATATGAACCTAGTTCCAAGACCCAAAATTCTTAACATCTTAGGAAACCACCTAGAACAGAAAAACATCAACTTGTGGTTGCTAACAGCTTGAACTAGCCTATTGTTCAAACATCAGTATTCTAAGCCTTGGATCAAACACTCAATAAACGAACAAGCATTTATTAAGCACCTACTATGTGTTAGCCACTAGGGATACAATCAAAGATAAAAATGAAATAGATCCTGTCCTTAAAGGGTTTATACTCTATTATCATGGAGTTCGTTCCTTTTCCTTGGGTGATTCATCATGAAAGTTACCCCTCAAATCTTTAAAAATAATTATCCTACCTTTGACATCTTAATTTCAGTGGGATGTATTCAAACAACTGTTCATTGTATTCTACTTAAATGCCTTTAAGTAGAGAAAGGTGTTTTGGTAGCAGACAGAATTAGGGTATTTAATCCCCACATTTTCACCTTAAAGCACAAGAGGGAACAAAATAGTTCTTTGTTCTCCACAACAAAGGAAAGACCACTTCTTGGTGCTCTTCTAAAACAAACTCATAGATGAGCTTTATTGGGAATTAGTTTCCAATTGATTATAACAAGCATATATGTGCAATTACTTTTAAGACTTTGTGCTAAGCTCTGGGCACATATGGTCAGAATCAAAAATAGCCTTTGTCCTCCATACAGTACCTTACATTGTAATCATATAAATGCAATCTGTAAAAACATATAAACATGAAATAGGGCACTGGTGACATGTCTATTAAAGGAAATAAACTTTGGGTATATCTCATCTCAAAGCCTTGGAGAGTCATTGGGGACCCTCTGATGGGACCCTTCCTTCCTAAAAGGAAGCTGTGTGAGATGATGATACCTGAGAGAATATAGACAGGAGATAGGAATAAGCAGAACCCCAGGACCACAAATACTGCAAAAATACTAACTGAGGAGCTCTCCCCCCTAATATATATATATATAATAAGAAAAGAACTGTGGCCAGACTATTCATGGAACAGATGCTGAGTGGTGGAAGCTATTCAAGATACTAAGAACAGAATTGACAATTCTTCAATTTTCCATTATTTGCTTCACCCTCACTCTTTTGCTCCAGCAATTAAAAAGAGGAGGCTGTATTCTCAATACTGATTTCTCCAGAGATCATTTGTTTTCTGCTCTCTATTGTTTTTAAAAGAAATTGTTTTCTCTACACTAAACTGGTGGATCATAATAGTATCAATCAAAATTGGGAGGGGGTGTTAGAAGCATGTGGGGTGTACATGTGAATCCTTTCACAAATAGGGACAGAAGGACAGGGTAAGTGTGCAGAAGAAAGACAGAGACAGATGTTTGTAACTTCTGGGATCTTTCTTGTCATAGAGATTTGGAGAAAAGCAAAAGGGAAAATTATTGATTCATATTTTTAGAAATTCCCAGAACAGAAAAGAAAATTGCAGATCCAGATTCATTCCTAGGAAAAAAGAGAAAAGCTTCTTTTGGTTGGGAAGAAATTGTAGGAAGTAGGACGCTAGTACTGCCATGGGGGCCACATCAGGCACCTCCTTTTTCTCATTTTCTTCCTGAGGCAGATTTGAAAGGGAAACCTTTCCCCTCTGGGACAGAATTGAGGGAACTGAGTAGGGAAAGTCAAATTTACCGGGAGGAATTAGGCTGGAAAAGAATGGCCAGTCCCAGGAAGGTGGGGGGGGTGGGAGAAAGGGTGTAGAATAATTAGCTCTCTCCTCTCCAGCACATCTACACCTATTGCACACCCACACAGTTGCTACACATATATATTATAAATGAAGGAAAAGGGAAAGAACACAAATTAATTAGGAGAATAAGAACACAGTTTTCTAAGAGTTGGCACATAAGTTGAGCCTTGAAAGGAGCTAGGGAGTCTAAGACATAGAGTTAAGGAGGACTCTTCATCCTTTGTTCCCTGAGATCTGTTTGTGTTCTTGTAAATAAATAAAAATTATATTCAAGCAATCCATTTCCCTATTTTTTTGGTACTCCATATTCCTATCTGTAAAATCAAGATAATATCGCCTACTACTTGTCTTCCTAATTGCAAAGTGAGGGAAAGTGGTGAGAGCTACAAACATCTCAGGGTCATTAACTTAGAGCTATTCCATGTAAATCCAACACATTGCACTCCTTTTTTTTCATCTAGTAAATATTTTTTTATTAATACTTTTTATTTGCAAAACATATGTATGGGTAATTCCTAAACATTAACTCTTACAAAGCTTTCTGTTACAAACTTTTCCCCCCTACTCCCCACCCCTCCCCTAGATGGCAGGATATCCACTACATGATAATTATGTTAGAATACTTAAGAAATTGAATATATGTATAGTTATTGCATCATTTTTTGTGCAGGAGAAATCATATCTACAAGAAAGAATAATCTGATAAAGGAAATACAATGCAAGCAAACCTCAATAGAGAACATGAAAATGTTATGTTGTGGTCCACATTTCACATCCCTCTCTCTGGGTGTATATGGCTCTCTTCACCGAACAATTGGAACTGGTTTGAAGCCACATTGCACTCCTTGAAAAACATAATGTATTACTTTTTTCCCTTAGTTTCCTCTCTCTTTTCATCCTCTAAATAGCCCATGTCCTTCCTTTTCTTATACTGGATCTCACTGAAGTCCTTCTGAAATGTCAGCACTGAAACCTATTCAAGTATCACACTTTAGATCCCTCCTATGAGTCATTTCTAGTTTCATTTCCTTTGTAACTTTTGGTGAGAAATATCTAGACATTGAGCCTCTAGGAACATGAGAATCACTCAATTATGTCACATCCTTTCCAAAAGGATTTCATAAATAAGAGTCCACTGAAATGATGACAGCAAAGTTGCCAAATGTCACTCCTAGCAAGTACTTAGTGTTTCCTGTACATGTCAACATATCTCCAGCCTCCATGTCTTTGCAGTCTATCCCCCATGTCTGTTCTACTCACTCTACTGTTGGGAATCCTTAGCTCTTTTGGAGAAGGAAAGAGAAAATCATTCCAATGTTTTTGCCAAGAAAATCCCAAATGGAATCGTGAAGAGTTGGACACTATTGGAAAATGACTGAATAACAGTCCTCCAGGACTCAATCAATGTAACATCTCCTCTAAGACCATTCTTGATTCACTATATTTCCCCACAATTATTAACTCCCCTCTCCCCCACAAAATTCCTTCTTAGCATTGATATTATACTAATTCCTTTCATCCTCACATCATCACTGTGAGGTAAATGATATAAATTATTGCTATTTTACAGAAAAGGAAATCAAGGTTTAGAGAGTTTAAATAATTTTCTACAGTCACACAGCCATTCTGAGGGTGTGTCTAATTCTAGGTCTAACACTCTGAGCAGTCTGCCTATCTCATTTTTTTTCTTTACATTTGTTTACTTTGCATTTGTTATTTTCATTTTGTGAAGTCATGTTCAATTCTTTGTGATATTATGGGCCATATCTAGACAATAGTGTCCTGAGGTTTTCTTGGTAAAGATACTGGAGTGATTTATCACTTCCTTCTCTAGTGCATTAAGGCAAACAGAGGTTATAACTTGCTCCGGGTCACATAGATAGTGTCTAAGATCACATTTGAATTCAGGTCTTCCTGACTCCTGACTCCAAGCTCTAATCATTGAGCCATCTAGCTGCCTCCTTATGTCTATTTATCTGTGAATACACTCTATCTCCTCAAGAGAGCATAAGATCCTTGAAGACAGGGATTATCTCATTTCTGCTTTTGTATTCCCATATGGATGTCCTGTATATAGTAGATACTTATTAAATCCTTATTCGACTGGACTGGATTGGATTGGATCAGATTGGACTGGACTGTTTTGGACTGAACTGAACTATATCACATTAGAGCCAAAGTAGTACAACTGAAAAGAACATTAATTGTGGAGCTAAAGGGCAGGCTTAGATCTGTCCCACTTACTGCATGACTTTGGGCAAGTCACAATGTTTCTGAGCCTCAGTTTCTTCAGTTGTAAAATGAGCATAAAACATGTTCACCATCTACCTTGTAGAGTGATTGTGAGAATTAAGTGAGATAATGCAAAGTGCTTTGTAAATCATGATCTGCTAATAAATATTAATTGTTCCATTTGTGAATAAAGCCAATTCTACCTCCATCAGAATGATAGACCTAATGATACACTTTACATGGATCAGCACCAGCTCATTGCCCCTTTCCCTAAACATATAAACATAGACATACGCATGTGCATTACTGTATGTAGAGCAGATGTAAATTTAATTCTGAAACTTTTGGAGATGAGATAGATCTGTATTAAGAAAAGATAGAGAAGGTTTAGCATCTGGTGTGGGTTTTTTTGGTCACCCCTGTATCAACCCCTCTTTGGAGAGTTACCTTGCTCCATTTCCAAAGGATAATGAAGCATCTTTGCCATCACCTTTGAAGGCTACCAGCTGTAAGACCGTTACAACCACATCTAAGGAAAGAATTTCTGTGAGGGAAGAGCCTTTCTTTTCTCAAATTGTGAAACAGGAGGCAGGCAAGACTGTCTCTATTGGAAATAGGAATAAATATTTTACTTCCATATTTTGAGGAAGACATGGTCTCTTTCTAAGCTCCAGATTTCTACTTGATGCACTCTTAAATTAATCAAGGTGTCTGTTGGGTTTTTTCCAATGGAGATGGGAGACAGTCAGAAAAAGAAAGAGAAAGAAAGAAAGAAAGAAAGAAAGAAAGAAAGAAAGAAAGAAAGA
>JAJPUD010000894.1:75345-90804 GCA_023553655.1 Myrmecobius fasciatus
AAATGGGACTATTTAAGTAATTTATTTCCTCTTCTGTTAATCTGGGCAATCTATATTTTTGTAGATATTCCTCCATTTCACTTAGGTTATCAAATTTATTGGCATACAGTTGGGCAAAGTAACTCCTGATTATTGCTCTAATTTCCTCTTCATTGGTGGAAAGTTCTCCCTTTTCATTTTTGAGACTAACAATTTGATTTTCCTCTTTCCTTTTTCTAATTAAATTAACTAGAGGTTTATCTATTTTGTTGGTTTTTTCAAAAAACTAACTTTAGTTTTATTTATTAATTCAATAGTTTTTTTACTTTCAATTTTACTAATCTCTCCTTTTATTTTTAGGATTTCAAGTTTGATATTTGATTGGGGGTTTTTAATTTGTTCTTTCTCTAGCTTTTTTAGTTGCAAGCCCAATTCATTGATTTTCTCTTTTTCTATTTTATGCAAATAAGCATCTAGAGATATAAAATTTCCCCTTATTACCGCTTTGGCTGTATCCCACAAATTTTGGTATGTTGTCTCATTATTGTCATTCTCTTGGATGAAATTAGTAATTGTGTTTGTAATTTGCTGTTTCACCCATTCATTCTTTAGGATAAAATTATTTAGTTTCCAATTACTTTTTGGTCTATTTTCTCCTGGCCTTATATTGCATGTGATTTTTATTCTGTCATGATCTGAAAAAAATGCATTTATTATTTCTGCCTTCCTGCATTTGATTTTAAGGTTTTTGTGTCCTAACACATGCTCAATTTTTGTATAAGTTCCATGGACTGCTGAGAAAAACGTAAACTCCTTTCTGTCTCCATTTAATTTCCTCCAAAGATCTATCATACCTAACTTTTCTAACATTTTGTTTACCTCCTTAACTTCTTTCTTATTTATTTTGTGGTTTGATTTATCAAGTTCTGAGAGAGGGAGGTTGAGATCCCCCACTATTATAATTTTGCTGTCTATTTCTTCTTGCATCTCTCTGAACCTTTCCTCTAGGAATTTCCATGCTATACCACTTGGTGCATATATGTTTAGTATTGATATTGCTTCATCATCTATGGTACCCTTTAGGAAGATATAATTTCCTTCTTTGTCTCTTTTAATTAAGTCTATTTTTGCTTTTACTTGATCTGAGATCAGGATTGCTACCCCTGATTTTTTTTGTTCACCTGAAGCATAATAGATTCTGCTCCAGCCTTTTACCTTCACCCTGTATGTATCTCTATGTTTTAGATGTGTTTCTTGTATACAACATATTGTTGGATTCTGGTTTTTAATCCAATCTGCTATCTGCTTCTGCTTTAAGGGAGAGTTCATTCCATTCACATTCACAGTTAAAATAACTAATTCTGTATTTCCTGCCATCTTATTTACCCTAGCTTATGCTTTTCTCTTTGTTATCCCCTTTCCCTCCTCCCTACTATTTTGCTTTTGAAAACCACTTCCCTCAAACAATCCTTCCCCTTTAGAGCCCCCCCCACCCCTTCCCCCCCCTTTCCCTCCAGTTTCCTTATAAGTACGTCTATTATTCCCTCTGAGCCAAATCTGATGAGATGGAGATTAACCCAATTCTCATTCCCCTCCCTTTTCTCCCCTCAATCATTATAGGTTTTCTTTGCCTCTACATGTGACGTAGTTTCCCTTATTTTACCTCCTTTTCCTCTTCTTCCAGTGTTATCCCTTTTCTACCTCTAATTTCTTTTTCAGTTTATCATATCATAATAATAAAATCACAATAAACATATAATAATAATCATAAAATCACAGTAATCATATGATAATAATCATAAGATCACAGTAATTGTATCATAATCATAATGTAATAATAGATTCATAAAATCAACCCTCATTCTATAAGTATCTATAACATAAATATAGTTCTCAAGAGTTATTTTTTCTTGTTACCTTTTTATGTTTCTCTTGTGTTCTGTGTTTGTAGATCAAATTTTTTGTTCAGTTCTGGTCTTTTCAGTAGAAATAGGTGAAATTCTCCTATATCATTGAATGACCATCTTCTTCCCTGGAAGATAATGCTCATTCTAACTTATTCTTGGCTGTAATCCAAGTTCCTTTGCCCTTCGGAATATCTGATTCCAGGCCCTTCGATCCTTCAAAGTAGAAGCTGCTAGGTCCTGTGTGATCCTAATTGTAGCTTCCCGATATTTAAATTGTTTCTTTCTGGCTTCTTGTAATATCTTTTCCTTGGTATGATAGTTCTGGAGGAAGATTTAACTTTAATTCTAAATTCTTACACACAAATCTTATCTCCAGGGAATACAGTACATCTTTTTTTACCTAGTCTTCCCACAAATTGAAACTCTCATTTAGTTTTTGCTTTTGGAAAGGAAGAAGGGGAGTTCAATTAAGCTGAGTCACTCATTTGCAGCAACTAGAGCATGCCTCCAAATCAATAGAAAGGGGAGGGACAAGTACATTCAACATTTCTAGCAGGCAACCTCTTGTAAAATTACCCAAATTTCTTGAATTATCCAAAGTTCTAAATGGGATTTTGAGACAACGAGGCTACAGCTTAGACATTCTGGTCTATATCCAAATTTACCTTTGTCCCCAAATTCTCTATTAGAGGCTGGTTGGTTTGGATTAACAAAGCAAACTTTTTAAAAATACAAATAATGCATATAATTGTTTATGTCTGAGAAATATGCCTTCCATCCAACAACCTTATGAAGCAAAGGGCTTTGCAAACATTTTTTAAATGCCATAGAAACATGAGTTATTAACAAGTAGTAAAAATATTGGTATCCTCATCTGTAAGATGGAGAAGCTGAAGTTTACAAAGGTTAAGTAACTTATCCAATGACACACTATCAAGATTTAAATTCAAGTCTTCTTACTCTAATTCTAGCATATTTCCACTGTGTCATGGTTACCTGATAAACTAGGAACCAGATTATTACTCATACTATTAGAGAACATTACATTTGTTGAATTGTTCTATTTTTTTTCCTCCACTCAATAGTTTTGTGACTTTGCAAGTAAATTCAAGTTACTTAACCTATCTGTGTTCCTGAAAAAATTGGAGGTTCTGGTGGTCCAGGAAAGGGATGATAAAGGCTTGAATTAGAATCATTAGTGAAAGTAGAAAGAAAGGAGTAGATTAAAGAGATATTGTAAAAACCAAATGAATAAGACTTGGTATCATTGGATGTCCAGGGGATGTGTGAAGGAGGGATAGTATGTTTTGGCAGAAAATAATCTGTTATATAAGAACTGTAGCATATAAATACATCCCAAAATGGAACCAATTATATCATATATATATATATATATATATATATGTATATATATATACATATATATATATATATACATATATATATAGTTGACCTAAAATAAATATAGATCCTCTTTTATGGTTTTCCCAAAACTAGGTAGTGAAAACATCCACACACACACACATACAGACACACACACACACACACACACACACACACACACACATTTAATCTCTGGTGCTTTAAAGATCTATGGGACCTCAGGGCCTGCAGCTCTTCTCCAGCCAAGCTGATGACAAGATTGCCTTTTTCCCTTTGACACCTCTGAGCTCAAGGCCCAGCCTCAGCCTGCATAGCTAGGCTGCCCCTGTGCAGGGAGATTGATGCTCTCCCAGCAGTCAGAGTAGTGAACCAGAGTCAGGGATCCACATCCACGTTCCTGTCACCTCTGCCAGTCCACACAGCATTTGATGGCTGTCGTTCCACATAAGTGTGCTTAACGCCTGGTTGAAAATGCTTGTGAGCATGTTGACAAATGAAATAAGTGAAGGTATTTGATTAATGTCCCAGCAATCTGAATACTGGCTTGCACTTAGAACAGAGATGTCAGGCCTTTACCACACTATGCCAGTGAAGCATTTCCTTTCATTGTGAGGTGTGTGTGTGTGTGTGTGTGTGTGTGTGTGTGTGTGTGTGTTTTACTCAGCAGCTGGATTTCTGCAAGAATCAAAGGGATGAGATGTTGTAGCACTTTACCTGTAATTTTAATAGGACAAGCAGAAATAAATTTGAACGAGAATAAATTTAAACCCAATTGAAATGAACCATAAACCTGCAGACTGGGAGTACTCTACTATTTGAGGAAATAATTTGCTTCAGTCTAGAGATCCATATTGATTAGCTCTTGGAATCTGCTATTGTTTTCTAAATTCGGAACTAGTTTGACCCGTGAGAATAGGGACAAGGTTAACAGTCTCAAAATTTAGATCAAACTGGTTGTTCTCATGAACATAAAAACATTATAATGAGCATCTTCTAATACCATCAATCAGCTTCTCAGATCCCAGCCTTGTCATACCTGCCATTTGGTGATATAGAAGTTACCCAAAAGAGCTTGGAGCTTTGCATGTGAAGGACCAAATGGCTTTAGATACTCCTGACACGTGCAAGACATCAGTCTTACCACCATACCAATTGGTTAAATCAACAGAACAAATAGTATATCCTTCCTTCCTTTGGTGTTCACCAGAACTGGTCAAAGGATAATAATTCTGAAGGTAGATGGGGAGGGAGGGAAGAAGGAAAAAAAGGGAATCTTTTCAGTAACAAATAACCGAAACCAACATTTTCTTTGATTGTAGATGTAAGCCATAAAATTACTCTTAGAAGGGGTATTTAGATTTATCATTCACGATGTCACTACATACAGGGAAAGTGCTAGATCTGAGTCAAAATCCTGAGTATGTCACATAAAACTTGTATGGCCTCAAGGAAATAAGGAAATATATATATGAACCTCAATTTCCCAAATGCACAATGACAGGGTTGTACTAATTGGCCATCTAAGGCCCATTACAAATCTAATCTCTGATGCTAAGAATAGAAATGTGGACCATTTAGGATGTGCTAGCCTATATATACTTTGAGCTCTTAAGACTGCCACAACAACTGGCACCTGGAAACAGGGACTTGAAACAGTGTCAGAGTGACCACTTCAGAGTCAATGCTAGGAAGGGTCATTGCTACTGTGGCTTCCACCACTCCAAAAATGACTTGGACTACTAATACACTGGTATAGGTGGAGCAATGGCACCTGACTAAAGAAAAAGCAGCCGCTCTACATGAATAAGTACCAGAACTATTAGAATTAGGACATATTGAAGAAACAAACAGCCCATGGAACTCATTTATATTTGTTGTAAAGAAAAAATATGGTAAATGGATAATGTTAACATATTTAAGACAAGTAAACTCAGTCCTGGAAGACATGGGTTCTTTACAGTTAGGTTTGTCATTCCCAAACATGATCCCCGGGGAATAACGTAGCAAAAATGGATGTTACACATATGGGAAATGCATGTATTCATGTTATAGTTGACACTTATTCAGGCTTTATAGCTGTATCCTCTCAATCAGGGGAAGCTGTTTTACATGTAATAAATCATTTATTTCACTGTTTTGCTTCTATGGTTATCCCACATACCATCAAGACTGATAATGGACCCTCATATACGTCAAAAATATTAAAACAGGAATTTTTTTACAGGACTTCTCCATACATCATATTTTTGGAGTTCCTTATGACCCCACAGGACAGGCCATTGTAGAAAAGACTAATCAGACCCTGAAGAAATTTATCAAAAAACAAAAAGAGAGAGATAGTGGTAGAGTCACTCAGAAAGATATAGATAAAACAGTGTGCAGAATAAATTATTTAAAATTTGATTCAAATGATTTAAATCCACTATGAAATATTCTCTGGTGGACATAAGACATAGAATCACTAAAAGACAACATCCCTTCTTCATTAAGAAGGTCCCCTAAAATGAGACTATGGTAATGAAAAAGGTCCTAAAGGATGGGAGGGATCCTATGAGGTTCCAATGTGGGGGCCAGGATATGCTTGTATCTCCACAGGACAAAACCTTCAACAATGGATTCCCATCAGACATTTCAGAATCATCCATAAAGCAGAAAAATAAAAGAAGGAAGAAGAGGCAACTGTCCAGGAGAAGATGTGCCCTTAAGACCACTAACAAGATGCTTTCTCTATATGTGGGTTTATGTTACATACAATCAGGATTGGCAACAGAGGCCAAAAGGTGGGCTATCATGATGGACCCACCATGCCTAGGACTGTCTCATGGTGAATGGGGTACCATGTAACACACATGCTGGGCACACAGGGGACGCCCTGTCATAGCGACACCCTCATCTGCATAGGAGGGTTGCAGTGGTGTGTCTACATAAAAGCATCATCAGATTGGTCCCTTATAAAGCACATGCCTCCTTGGGACACAGTCTTGTCACTTAAGAATTGGACCAGCAGTTTGGCACATGGAAAAACATCTTGCACCCTGTTCTTGGACAAATGGCATGAGAATTGAATACCATTTCTACACTAAAGCCTGTCCAGGAAGGAAATACATGTTCATGTGGGGAGACTCTGTAATTGTTACCAAAGAAACATTAGATTTTTATAATGCTACTTGTTGGAATTGTACATTCAGTGATTGTCTAGAGAATGAAAATGAAAATTAGATTGTAGTTGTTACTAGAGCTTGTGTATCAATGCTTTCTGTAAAAAGTGAGAAATGGTTTCATACTAAGACTGACCATATGTTCAATATCATAATAGAAAAGAAGGAAACAGACCTTAGTCCCATCAGAAAAAAAAGAGATGTATCAGTTGTGCCATATTAGGTATCACTATGTTAGTTTCATTTATATCTTCATCAGTCTCTCTTGCAATGTCCATATCTAATGTATAAAACAGTACAGTATAAGCTAGATATAGAGAGGAACTAGCTAGGAATATCTCAGCAAGTTTTGCCCGACAAGCTAAGATAGATGAACAATTGTATCAGATGATAAAAGATTTAAGGGAAGTATCATTGGAAATAGGAGCAGAAGTAGTTATTGAAACTCCAGGCTCAATTACAATGTGACTATAAATACACAAAGGCTTATGTAACCCCTTTTGCTGCATAATCATACAGGACAAGATTATGATTGGGACAGTATCAAAGTCATTTGAATGGTTTATTTCTTAATAACACAATTGAAAGTGACATAGAAAGTTTATATAAATTAGCATCTGACATAAAGAAAGCTTCTCATGAAGATTTGAATCCAGACAAAATTGCTGAAAAAAATCAAACATTGATTTGATAATACTTCTTCATGGTGGTTAAAATTAGAATCATGGATTAACCTGTGTGTTGTTATGTTGTTGTTGCTTTGTTGTTGCCCTGTAATATTAGGATGCTTTTATAGATCTTTCTCCATCTCCTTTCAGAGTTTGCAGCTCAAAAAAGGACTTTTTATCTAAAAGCTAAAATGGGGAATTGCTAGGCTATGGGACTCTGCCGAGAGGGAGTACTGAGGCCACCTGGACCTTTGGTGCACAATAAGTTTTCTGCCACATTGCAGAAACACCCTAGCTGAACAAGGAGCAATGATTTGTAATCATGGGAATGAGTTTTTGATCCGAGGGTCATAGCTAGTTGCTCGTGAGCAGGGATGCCTTGACAGGGCCTCTTGCCTGCAAGTGGGTTGCTAGAATGGCTGGATTGGCTCTCCTTCCATTGGCTGATACCATGAGCTGCTTCTCTGAATGGTGATTGGGGAGTGCCTACTGTTCACACACTGATCACCCTTGCAAAAATGTATATCAACAAGGCTGTGCAGCATAATAAACTGGAGCTCTTTTCACACCTTATGAGTCTCCTGCCTCATTCATCTCGCCTCTGAGATCAAAGGGCTTATATACTTTGAGCTCTTGAGATAGCTGCAACAACTATACAGAAAGATTGCAAGAGATATAGCTTTATAACTAATTAAAGCCATCGCTGACACTATCATGTTACATTTATCTTGTTATCTAAAAAAGTTGTACACAGAGAAGGATGCATGGAGCTCAGCAGAGACCATAGAGAATGGAATACTTAGCCCTGATACCATTTTATGGATGGGTTAAGGGAAAAATGAAAGGAAGCCATCTGAATTGAGTGACATTGTAATACTCAAATATTATATTGTCCAATTAGGAACACCATCCAAGTATCCTTGAATCTGCCCTTCCTCACAGACTCCATTCAGTCTGTCTTCACCCTCTGTACACTGTACTCTTAGGTACTTCCATCCCTCAGACATTTCAAGAATATTAAGGGAAAAGTCCAAATCCTCCGACCCTCTGAAGTTGGCAAAGTCCTCCACTGGTCAAGGAAGAGAAGAGTAATGGGATTGAGGAAGGAGAGGAAGATATAGAAATATGTTTTTAATATGTGTCTATTAATAGGCATTCAACTTTTTAGAATTTGCTGCATGAATACTATGTACCAAGCACTCTGTTTAGAATTGGAATACAAATATAATAAATAAAACAATCACTATGTATAACAAGCTAATGTTTTAATAGGGTAGACAAACAGAATCTATCAAAATATAAACAGTATCAATATATGTACAAATACTGTAAACACAAAGTATTTAAATAAAAAGTAGTTTGGAAACTTTATTAGGAGTTGGAAGGACCAGGAGAGGTTTTGTGCAGAAGATTGTTCCCAAACTGTATCTTAATGAGAGCCTTTCTATGAAATGAAGATAAAGATTCAGTGTGTTCCAAGCATAGGGAAACATTGTAGAAAGAGACCAAGAATGGAGATATAATGTCAGGAATGGAGAATAATAAGAAAGCCAGGTGGACTGGTTTAAAAGTTGAGTAACATACAGTAAGATGTACTCCAATGGAGTTTTTTAAAAGCTAAATCAAGGACTTTAGATTTTATCCAAGAGGCAATTGAAAATCACTGGAGTGGGTTGAGTAGGGGAGTCACATGACAAGGTATGTGCTTAAGGAAAATTACTTTGGCAACAGTGTGTTGGATGGACTTGGAAGGGGGAGAGATTTGTGTGTGAAACAAGGGAGACTTTGGTCATAATACAGGTGATAATTGATAGAGCCCTGAACTACGGTAGGATAGAGAGAGACAGAGACAGAGAGACAACAGCAGAAGCTAGATGGCATAGAATAATAGATAGTTGTTGAGAACCACGCCTATCAAGGGACAGGTGGGTTCCCCAAAGCCTCTATAAAGTCCTTCCTACAAAAGACAAGTCAGAGATCCAGGTTAGGTGATCCAATGCTCTCTGATGTTGTCTTCTAAGACCAAATAAAGTCTCAAGTTTTGCCTTCCCTTTTCCTCTATCATCATTATGTTCTTGGATATTTTTCTGCTTTCTTGACCTTTATCTGGGCTCTATGTAATTCAATTGGTTCATTTTAGTGGGATTCTGTTAAGTATCAGTATAGTATAAGTCATGATCAATTCTCATCTGGTCTACTGCAAAAGTATATTAATTGATATCCCAGTTTCCAAGCATTGCTCTCAAATCCATTCTCCATAAAACTGCCAAATTTTATTAAAAGACAAAATACAAACTGTTACGGGAGCCACTGTTTTCTTTCATGTGAGAGGATGCTACAAGGAGACTGAAAGGCAGTTGCATTCTCTGACCTCTTCCCTCTTGTCTCTAATTTATATCATTCCCAAGTCACGAGCAACATCTGCATCAGTGAATTTGTTAACAGTAAAGACTCTTTACTGTTAACAGTAAAATAACTCTGTTCTAAAGTGTGTTATAATTCACAGCTGGAGGAGCTTCGGAGAACCAATTGTTTGATAAGCTTGGTCCTCAACAGTCCTCCACAGATGATATATTGGACTTGGAGTCAGAAAAACTTGAGTCCAAATCTGGCCTCAGACACTTCTTAGCTGTATGACCTGGGCAAGTCACTTAATCCTGTTTGCCTCAGTTTCCTCAACTATAAAATGAGGATAGTGACGAACAAGGCTATGAGGCTCAAATGAGACCTTATGTGAAAGCATTTTGTGAACTTTAAAGTGTTATATAAATTTTAGCTATTACATAAATATACATATAGGTATAAGTATAAATACAAACATTTATTGCTTATTTATCTTTGGGAAATTAGCAGTACTCCAAGGAATGGGTACCTAATAAAAGAGCCAGAATAAAATTCATTTATTAGCAGATATCCTGCAAGCAAAAGCAAACCTTTTCAAATCCTTTCACATGGGATTGGTCCTGATGTCCTACAGATATTATAGGTAGTAGATAAAATACTAAGCTTAGGGTCCGGAGGACCTGGGTTCAAATTCTGCCTCTAACTTTAGCAAAATATTATTCTAACAAAGTCACTTAATCTTAGGCAGCTCTGTAAGAATTCTCCACAAAGTCTCCAAAGTTAGATGTAAGTTGGGATCTACCTTATTAAAGGACACTTCCACACTAAAAGTTTCCAAAGCTGATAAAAACTTCAAACTCATGTTATAATATTTATCCTGTAAATAGCTTATGTCTTGAAAATAAAAAGCTTTAACAAAATAAAAATAAATAGACACCAATATTTAACATTCAAACAAATAAGTTTTCTCAAAGGAATTGATCTGATTTCTAAAGAAAATCAGAAAACAGACTAATTGCTATTTGTGTATTTTTCTTTGCCTCCTGTCTTTCCATTAGATTATAAGCTCATTGAGGACAGGATCTGTGTTTTCCTCTTTTTATATCCTCAGTGCTTAATACAGTACCTAGTAGACACTTACTAAATGTTAATTGATTCATTTTATACCCTAATAAATACTTTTTATATTCAAAGGTGAGCCTGCTTTTCCCTTTTGATATCAGAAACCAAAAATACAGTTAACAAATCAAGGTAATATTCCCAGGCAACAAGGAAAGCTACATATCATCTAGCCTTACCAGCAACACAATTTGAACATTTTGTCTGTAAGAAGTTAGAATTATAAAATATTGGCATATAATGAGATCTTCAAGATCATTCTTAGATGAAGAATTTTAAGTCCAGAGCAATTAATTAGATGCCCTAGATCACCAAGGGTCAGTGCAGAGTTGAAACTAGGAGTCAGATTTTTGATGTGGCTTTTGTAATGTTCATAAAAAGGGGAATGAAAAGAAATGTTTTCCAAAGTTTAGTTGGTTGAAATATGATGCTAATGAGGCAGATAAATCTGTGGATTAACTAGTTGGCTTTTCTGTATTTAGTAGTTACAGACAGTACACAGCCTTCACTCTGCTGGTTAGTAGCCAAAATGCCTTTGGTTACAAGGAAATAGCAAGGGGAAAGCATGCAAATAGAATTACAGTCACAGGAAAGTCATTACCACCACTAGAAAAAAACAACGGAAAGAGTATACATGCTCTTCTGACTGAATCCAGCTGTGAGGATATACCCTGGTTCATAACTCAACAAGTTTGAAGGTCTTAAAGAGTAAACACTAGAAAGGGGAAGACCTTTTAAATGCATAAGAAATATTCCACACCTTGGAAAGGGTCTGAGACTTAACTCAATTTCAAATGGAGAGAGCATCTGGATTCTGTAAGCAGTTATCCAATGGTATCCCAGTGAAACTCTTGAGTGAGCAATCTGCTTGACCCAGCTGAGCAGCAAATAGACCCATATTGCTCTGGGAGGTGCCAACTCAGCTTAGCAGCTGAAAAACTTACCTGCTATCAAGGGCTCCCACTTCATTGAACTGTGTGAGAAGCCTATAGAGAAACAAAGCTCATCAGGTTGTAAAGATATGAGTAACCTTGGCAACTATACTTATGCCTCACTACCACTGAACTCTAAGTTTGTATCCACTCTCCCCTGCCCCCTGATTCTGTGTATTTGTGAGAGAATGAATCCCAAGTTTTGTGGGGAAAATCTCTATGGTTAATGTTCTTGCTATGCTATTTGAATAAATGCCTTTACTAAAAAGCTAATTTAATCTACTGATTGTTCAGTGGAAGCAGAAGCACACTGATGGGGACTTGTAAATTTTAGGAAGATAGCCATTCATAGGAATACTAAAACACTGGAAATACTAATATCACCCCCTAGGAATACAAAATCCATATTGCTCATATCAGCATCATACATATAATTTCTGCAATAATAGATATCACTACTTGCCATCTAAGGGAATGGATAGAGGGAAGGGGGGGAAATTTGGAACACAAAGTTTTGCAAAGGTCAATGTTGAAAAATTATCCATACAGGGCAGCTAGGCACTGTGAATAAAGCACCAGCCCTGAAGTCAAGAGGACCTGAGTTCAAAATTGACCTCAGACACTTAACAATTCCTAGCTACATGACCCTGGGCAAGTCACTTAACCCCAATTGCCTCAGCAAAAAAAAAATAATAATAAATAAAAATTGTCCATACATACGTCTTGAAAATAAAAAGCTTTAACAAAACAAAAATAAATAGACACCAATATTTAACATTCACATAAATAAGTTTTCTCAAAGGAATTGATCTGATTTCTAAAGAAAATCAGAAAACAGACTAATTGCTATCTAAAACAAAAGAAAAAATTGCTAATTTTTCTCTAGTGGTTTCTTTCAAAGTAGAACATCCCATAAGGATAGCATTGCATAGAAAAATTTGTTAGTAAGTCATATTAAATGCAAAAAAGCAAGCAACCACCTGGATGAGTTCCCAAATGTATCACCTTCTCTTTGTTTATTCTCCAACTCATGCTGACTGACAGGTTGAGTCTCTAGGTAAACACAACTCCCAGGCTTCTAAGAATTACTCTGTGGATAACTATGATACTCAGAAAGTAAGAGCATGAGCTCTTATTAGTGGCTTCCTCCTAATAATTAGACTCATTTAGCTCTTAGCAAAGACATGTACTCAAATGACAAAGCAATAATAACACTGGTAAAGTATTCATTTCTGGAGAAAGGAAGGAATTATTTCCTAAGGGAAAAACCCTGTGCCACAATATTCCATAAATACACATAGTGTCCATTGGTAGGAGTAGAGTGGAGTAACATTACCTTACTGTAGAATGGAAGGGAAGCACAATTTAAAGAAAACATTTGCCAAAACAACTTACAATGTCAGGCATAATCACATTGATAATATTGGGCCATAAAATTTGAAATCTTAGCAGTTAATGATCCTTATGATAGTTAAGATTTTTTTTATTAAAGCTTCTTATTTGCAAAACATATGCATGGATAATTTTTCAACATTGAGCCTTGCAAAGCCTTCTATTCCAAATTTCTCTCTCCTTCCCCACACCCCCACTCCTAGATGGCAGGTACTCTAATACATATGAATTATGTTAAAATACATGACAAATCAAATATATGTATACATATTTATACAGTTATCTTGCTGTACAAGAAAAATCGGATCTACAAGAAAAAAAACCTGAGAAGGAAAACAAAATGCAAGCAAACATCAACAGAAAGCATGAAAATGTTATGTTGTGGTCAACATTTCATATCCCTCTCTCTGGGTATATATGGCTGTCTTCACTGAACAATTGGAACTGGTTTGAGACATTTCATTGTTGAAGAGAGCCATGTCCATCAGAATTGATCATCATATAGTCTTGTTGTTGCCGTGTATAATGATCTCCTGGTTCTGCTCATTTCACTCAGCATCAGTTCATGCAAGTCTCTCCAGGTCTCTCTGAAATCATCCTGCTGGTTGTTTCTTACAGAACAATAATATTCCATAACATTCATATGCCATAATTTATTCAGCCATTCTCCAATTGATGGGCATCCATTCAGTTTCCAATTTCTAGCCACTACAAAAAGGGCTGCCACAATCATTTTTGCACATGTGGGTCCCTTTCCTTCCTTTAAGATCTCTTTGGGATACAAGCCCAGTAGAAACACTGCTGGATCAAAGGGTATGAACAATTTGATAGCCCTTTGGGCATACTTCCAAATTGCTTTCCAGTATAGTTGGATCCGTTCACAGTTCCATCAACAATGTATCAGTGTCCCAGTTTTCCCACAACCCCTCCAACATTCATCATTATCTTTTCCTGTCATCTTAGCCAATCCAACAGGTATGTAATGGTATCTGAGTTGTCTTAATTTGTATTTCTCTGATTAATAGTGATTTGGAGCACCTTTTCATATGACTAGAAATAGTTTTAATTTCTTCATCTGAAAATTGTTCATATCCTTTGACCATTTATCACTTGGAGAGTGTCTTGAATTCTTATAAATTTGAGTCAATTCTCTATATATTTTAAAAATAAGGCCTTTATCAGAACTGATAGTTAAGATTTTTAAATTATTATCATTAATAATTATATATCCATATCTCATTTAGGCAGATTCAAAGCTAAATTAATGTCCATTGAAAAGCCACCTGGAAACTAAATAAGCTAATAATCTATGGTATTGGAAAATATCAAAACTTTGTAGAAGAAAGATACAGTAAAGAATGAAGCTCATTCACAGTCAATATGAATACCTTTCCAGCATAAAAGAGGTTAACTTTTAGATAAGTGTCTTCTCCTCCAAGATCATCAATAAGAAATTAAAAGGGATCTTAAACTTTGTAGTTGTGCTCGATAAATTGCATATATAATTTATAAAAACTATAGGTTTTTTGAGTTCAAATCTGGTCTCACACTTAACACTTCCTAGCTGTATGACCCTGGGTAAGTCAATTAACCCCAATTATCTCAGCAAAAAATAAATCAAACAACCATAAATTATAGGTTTTTTTAAAATTGGAATTTTTAAGCCATTTTAAAGTCACCCAAAAGGGGTGACAATATTGTGATTAATTGTCTAATAAAAATTTGTGCTAAAGTGTATAAGACAAAAATTAAATCTATAGGCAATCTTGGAAATGAATTGGAAATAAACTAGAGGAATTAAGCAAGTAAGAGAAAGAAAGAGAAATGTTGGATAAGTTAACAAGAAAAATCTGGTTTTAAAAAGTTTTTATAAATGAAAGAAAAGATTACACTTTAAGCAAGTAGGGATAAAAGAAAAATGGGTAGAGTTTAAGGAAAACTAGACAGCATGAATACTTGGCTTGAAAGAAAAAGAGTTAAAGTTTTTTGGTTTTTTGCTGAGGCAATTGGGGTTAAGTGACTTGCCCAGGGTCACACAGCTAGGAAGTGTTAAGTGTCTGAGATAAGATTTGAACTCAGGTCTTCCTGACTTCAGGGCTGGTGCTCTATTCACTGCAACACCTAGCTGCCCCAAGTTAAAGTTTTCTAAAATGAAATTTAAGGAATGGTTTTGAATTCACTAAGAAAAAAATTCTTAAAAGAGAATTTGGGGAATTTTTAAAGAAATGCCTTAAGATACACTGGTAGTATAAAGTTAAAATAAAAAGGATTGACTTAGCTCTTTGGATGATTCAAAAAAATAAAGAAGCAGATATGGAAGCTCAGGGTATCACCATGAGCTTTTTTTTTTTAATATGAATCCACTAAAAATAATGGACTTATGAAAAAATGAAGTCTAGTTATTGCCACTTGTAATTACAAATAAAAATTGATTAGTTTGAAAATTTTATAATTGTAATATCTTAAGAATTTGATCAGTCTTTGTATGTACAAGCGAATAGTAGTAGTAGTAGTAATAGTAGTAATAGTAGTAGTAGTAGTAGTAGTAGTAGTAGTAGTAGTAGTAGTAGTAGTAGTA
>JAJPUD010000894.1:90814-125388 GCA_023553655.1 Myrmecobius fasciatus
TAGTAGTAGTAGTAGTAGTAGTAGTAGTAGTAGTAGTAGTAGTAGTAAAAATACCTCCTAGGGTTGTGAGAGGAATTAAATTATTCTAAAAGTGCTTAGTGTAACTAAGCAATATATAAATGTTGACTATTGTTATTGGGTTTGGGACTACATACCATCAAAACTAATACCATGAATGAGTCTCTAAGAATGATAATTTAAGATTTTATCTAACTAAATAGGCATTCTTTAAACTTCTAGTTTCTATTGTAGAATTTGGGAAAATATTACATTAGAAATGTGAATTCTCTTTTAATTAAGACAATACATAAAAAATGTTTGGTAAAATTTTTCTAAGACATTGCAAATAATGTTAGAGATACTACTTTTTTCTTGAATTATTATATGAATGTGATGATAGTCTGAAAAAATTGTAATAATGAAGTGCCTTTTCCTTAAATTCTTATGATTTATTAAGAGGTTTGAAGACCCCCAACTCCCTACAGTTGTGATCTGAATTTGTAACTGTGTTTGGCTAAAGTTACTTTGAAATGGACTAAACTGATGTCATTTGACTAAAGTAAGTTTAGTATCATACGAATTTGACTGCCAAAATATAGAAGTTGTTTAAAAACTAATAAATGTTCAATGGGTTAATTTTGCTCTAAACTAGTCTCCTAAAGGGAATGACTTCAATCTTATATTTATAACTTCCCTAAATTGTGAGTTAGCAAGTGGTTCAAATAATAAATGAGAGGACGATTTCAGAGAGGCCTGGAGAGACTTGCATGAGCTGATGCTGAGTGAAATGAGCAGAACCAGGAGATCATTATACACAGCAACAATAATACTATATGATGATCAATTCTGATGGACATGGCTCTCTTCAACAATGAAATGTTTCAAACCACCTCCAATTGTTCACTGAAGAAAGCCATATACACCCAGAGAGAGGGATATGAAATGTGGACCACAACATGTCATTTCCATGATCTCTATCGATGTTTGTTTGCATTGCGTTTCCTTTCTCAGATATTTTTTGTTCATGTAGATACGATTTTTCTTGCACAGCAAGATAAGTATGGAAATATGTATACATATATTTGACTTGTCAAGTATTTTAATATAATTAACATGTAGTGGACTTCCTGCCATCTAAAGGAGGGGCAGGGACTGGGGGGGGAATTTGTAACGGAAAGCTTTGTAAGGATCAATGTTGAGGAACTACCCATACATATGTTATGCAAATAAAAAGCTTTAAAAATAATAATAACTGAGAAATTAAAAATCAAATATTATAAACTACTACAGAAAATAGGCCTCAGAAATTCTTTAAAGTAAACTTTAAGAACTAGAAAAAAATGCCATCCATACCCAGAGAAAGAACTGATTGTGTCTGAATATAGATTGACTTTTCTTTTTAACCTTATTTTTCTGGAGGAGGTTTTTTTTTTTTTGAGGGGGAGCAGGGAGATCAATGTTTTCTTTCACAACTTGATTTTTATGGAAATGTTTTGCATAACTTCACATGTGCCTTCTTAATGGGTAGTGGAGGTGGGAAGGGACAGTCTGTAACTCAAAGTTTTAAAAACAAATGCAAAAAATGTTTTACATGTAACTAGGAAAATAAAATATTACATATCAAAAAAAAACCTAGGGAAAAAACCCTGGCATGTAGTTAAACACTATATAAATGGCCTATTATTACCTTTTTAATTGACAATATTCCATACTGTATAACTCTATACTGGATTTTAGATGTCATTGGATATGATTAATAAAATGCTAAAGGATATAGAATAAATTCTTTTCCCTGTAACATAATTTTAAAATGCATTCCATTGAATTATTGTCATCTGATTCATAATAAGTTTTATGGTTTAGATACTTAATATTAGGTATGTAAAATCTTTTCTTATAAAAAAAAAGCAAGGTGGATTACTTCCTTTAAATGTGACAAATGTTTGAAAACTATTAATATTTAATGAGATAATTTTGTTTTAGATTAAGAAAATAATCAATTGACTTACTCTTGGAAAAAAAGCTTAGTAAAATCCTCTTAAGACATCTTTATGAGGTTCCTTAGGATAAGTCTTGCTGTGACAGTGTTGTGAAACTCTACAGTGTTACAGTTTAAAGAATTAGGCCTACTTTCTGTAGTAGTTTAGAATATTTGATTTTTAATTTCTCAGTTATTATTCGAACCACTTGCTAACTCACATTTTAGGGAAGTTATAAATATAATTCCCAAAGTAGGAAATTTGTGAATTAAACCTTAAATAATAAATGAGTTTCACCTGAGATCATTTAGATGATCGTGAAATTATACATTAATAATTAGTATGTAATAAAGTTACATTTTTAACTACAGCTTTTTATTTTCAAAACATATACATGGATAATTTTTCAACATTGATCCTTGCAAAACCTTGTGTTCCAAATTTTTCCCTTCCTTCCACCTACCTCCTCCTCTAGATGGCAAATAATTCAATATATGTTAAACATGTTTTTAAAAATGTGTTAAATCCAATACAGGTATACATATTTATACAATTATCATGCTGCACAAGAAAAAATCAGATCAAAAAGGGAAAAAAATGAGAAAGAAAACAAAATGCAAGCAAACAACAAAAAGAGTGAAAATTCTATGTTGTGATCCACACTTAGTTGCCATAGTCCTCTCTCTGTATGTAGATGGCTCTTTTCATCACAAGATCATTGGAATTTGGGCAGTTAGGTGGTACAGTGGATAGAGCACCAGCCCTGAAATCAGGAGGACCTGTGTTCAAATCTGACCTCAGAACCTTAACACTTCCTACCTGTGTGACCCTGGGCAAGTCACTTAACCCCAATTGCCTCAGCAAAAAAAAAAAAAAAAAGACAAAATTATTGGAACTGGCCTGAATCATCTCATTGTTGAAAAGAGCCACATCCATCAGAATTGATCATCGCATGCTCTTGTTGCCATGTACAGTGATCTCCTACTTCTGCTCATTTCACTTAGCATCAGTTCATGTAAGTCTCTCCAGGCCTCTCTGAAATCATCCTGCTGGTCGTTTCTTACAGAACAATAATATTCCATAACATTCATAGTTACATTTTTAAATCAAATATTTTCTATGTATAAACTAGTTTTCATAGAAAACTCCAGAATGTAGTATTTCTACTGTTTGTCCAACTTACCCAACATTCAACCAGCTTGCCTCTCTATCATATTCTATGGTAACTATTCCCTTCAATTTACTCAGTGGATTAAAGCTTTTTCTAGAACTTAATAATGGTTTTTATATTGGCAAGCTATATTCTGAAGTCCACCTAAAGTAATCAGGTATTTTCTCCTTGCTTTACCCTATTTACAGAACAGACCAAGGAGGAAAGTTTAAAATTTATCATGTATTTAGTTACATTTTAGATTATATGTACATATGCTAGTGAATACTGTATTAATTTGAACCAAGGCTATTAATGGTTATTATCACATGAATATAATAATCATATGCTGCCTTATGTGATTAACAAAGTTTTTCTATTTAAGGCTGAATCTTATGGGACTTTAATTTGACAATTCTTAGTTTTGATTTCAGGCATAAATGTCTGAGCTCTCATAAGGCCACTAATCCATCCTTTAAGAAAAATGTCAACTGCTCAATAGGAATAGCGTCTCTGAGCTCCCTCCAGTGGATATCTGTCCTTGGGAAATAGTTGGGGTGGGGAGAGAACTTAGGAAAACTAAAGGACACTTCTGACTCAGTCTCCCATACAAGACATTTCCCCATCTAGTAAATTCTGATTCTGGCTGTCACATCCTGTCATACAATTGATTGCCTATGACTGAACTTGAAATCAAACAGAACTAATGCTGCTATGTCCGTGCCTTTCTCCTCTTACAGCAAATTCCAAGGACAAGGGCAAGTGTAAAATAATGTTTCATTTTTCTCCATTCTAATAAACATCAGAGATAAAGCCTCTTGGTGAATTCTGACTAATATATGCTTGTATAATACTACTGAAGAGAAGAATCATTTTGAATTGTCATCTGAATTACAAGTAACAGAGATCATGAAGCCTTACAATTGATAAGGTATTTATTTTATAGAAGTTCATACTACAATATCCTTTCTTTATGTCAATATGATAATAATATCCTCATAAAGGGGAAATTAGCAAGAGATATGACAAAGTTTTCAAAATTGAATTAAGAATTTCACATATAAAATTTTACTGATAATCATAAAGAGAATGGAATTATTTTCCTATTTGAAGCATCTATCTGATGCTTTTAAGAGAGATAGAAAAATTTATTTTTCAATTCAGGCCCTCATGAAATTCTCTGAAGTTTCAAGTGAATTTTGCATTCTTAATGACTCTTCTTATAAACTCTTTTGTGTATTTAGTTTCTATTAAGTTTTCCTATATGTTCTTGGAACCTGAAAAGCAGCTCTAGAAGGAAGATGTCCCTTCAGAATTATCCTAAGAACACAGTTTATTCCAGAAGTGTACATCTATTGCTTTTTACAATTACAAAGCAGGCTGAGAAAATTCTATAGTATGGGGCTTCAGTACAGAATAGATCTTTGATCTTTTTCACCAATATCAAAGATCTCTAGTAAATCTGTAGAACTCTCTTCTCCATGTGCCATTATTTCAATACCAATAGGGATTGCCCCTTGACAATTTTATCAATATGCTGGTCACAGGTAATAAAGTTTTAAGTTACAAACCTTTTAATGTAATACAGATTAAATCTAAAGATTTAATCTACAGACTTTTTTAGGCAGACAGATTGTTAAAATCACAACCTAAAGGAATTTGATTCTCTACTCAAATGATCCATGAGGAAATGATTTCCTTATGAATCAGAGGAAAACTGAAAAGGAAATCAATTAGTATTGATTATTTTGATTTATTTTTAGTTTGATGATAGGATTAAACGTCTTTCTTTAGAAAAGCCTAGTTCCAACAGCTGAGCCAGATTGAAATAGATAATCTCTTAAATCTGTTACCTATAGATTTAGTGAATAAATTAGTAAGATTTTATCATTTAGTAGCATATAATCTAGAAGAATACAATAATCCTAAAATTATAAGGGTGGTTTGGGGTTTATTTGTTTGTTTGCAAAAAGGCTGTTTCCCTTTATAGCACAAATGAGTTTGACCAAAGCTTAAATGTCCCTTTTTGGCAGCTGGAGAAAGGTTAGCCAGAGGGTTAATTCTTCTTTCCTTGGACATTTTCTGGTTACAAAAGGTACCACCTGTAAGATTGGGACTTCTAGAGAAGGATTCAGAAAGTCTAGAGAAGTTAACTAGTCAGGTAACTTATATCCAATTGAATTATGTTCAAAGCAAAATTCTGTATTTTTTTATCCTTCCATTATGTTATAAATCAGCTTTGTAAATCACTCACTTTTATTTAGACAATCAATTTTAACACAGATTTGGATGAATTATGCCCTGATAGCACCCAGAACCCACCATGTCATATTTCCTTCAATTTACTTGTATGTCATAGCTTCATCTCCTTGATGTCATGGTCCTCTTTGAGAAGGAAAACAACATGGTTGCTGTGTGAATATGTAAGAGAGTAAATCCCAGATTTATGGGAGGGAGATGTTCTGTAAGCAACCATTTTGAGTATGTCATCTTAGTATATGCTTTTGCTTTGAACTTTGAGCTTATTTTGTGGGTTGAATGACTATTAAAGAGAAGCTCACCAATAGGGGCTCATGAGCAATAATTGATGAATAAGGAACCATTGAATCAATCAGTCAATAAACATCATATTAAGTGCTTACTGTGTCCCAGAGACTGTGCTAAACATTGGGTATCTGGTAAATTGTGGGAGAATAAATACCAGCAAAAAGATAGTTTCTGCTTTCAAAGAACTCAAATTCTATTAAATGAGATGATACATAAAAAGAAAGCTAAAAGAAGGGGGGAAATGTACCCAGCAAGGAGGGATGGTGCAGGAGTTCAGGGAAGAGCAGTTTGATGGAAATGGAGAAATGGCTCACAGTGTGCCCATGTCAACATGAGTATGGAACATGTGACAACAATCACCCCTCAGGTGAAATAGCAAGTTAAAGAACGACATATATTGCCTCATTTAAAGCTTACAACACCCATGGAGGTGGCTCCTTCAGTCAATCAACAAGCACAAGTACTCATGTGCCAGGAACTATGGTAAGCCCCGGAGATGTGAAGAAAGGCAAAAACCTTTGAGCTCTCATTCTCATGGTATTATTATCCCCATTTTACAAATTTGCAAAAGGAAACTCAGGTTACTTTGTGCTTAATCACAGAGCTAGTTCCCCAGAGGCAGAAGCTGAATCCTTGCCCTTATTTCTCTGACTCCAAGTCAGGTACCATTTACTACTCACTACCTTCCGATCACTTCTAAGGTCCTGGCTAGAAATTCTGAGACTTTCCTAATTCACACAAGCATCAAATAGCAGGTCAGGAGCCAAATGAAGAAATTCAGATCTTTGAATCACAGATCCAACACCATGCTACCTCTCCTGATAAATTAACTTCCAAATTCAGATAAATGGACTGATTCTGTGGGCTTAAAAAAAAGTGCAGATAATCGTCTGCACTTCGGCTTAGCCAGTGTAGACAAGCTAAAATTGCATACACAATGGAGAGCTCTTCGAGCTGACCAGAGTAGGAAAAAGTTTTAACAGTCTACTTCACGACTATTTTTCTTAATCGACAAAGGAGAAGTGGAGAACCATTGCCCAGATGAATTCCTGAGGTTTCTCCTTCTCTCCTTCCTTCCACGCCTCCGCCCTCTTTGCCCTATCCCCTTGCTCTCTCTTCCAAGCTGCTTATACTGAGTCCCTGCCCTTCCCAAGAGCTTGCTTTGGCTGCGGAGCCCGGTTCTCTCGGAGGACCAGTCCTGCTTCCAGATGTTCCTGCAGGGAGGGGGCGAGGCTGGAAAGAGAGAGGCGTCAGACAAAGCGGAAAGCAGAATGGACCGCTCTACCCAAGAAATACTCTTTGAGAGACTGCCAGGATGATGAGCCTAGAGTTAGTAAATTCACCTTGACCTCAAAGCTCTCAGTAGTCTCCTTCCGCGTGATCTGACCAGAGGTTTAGAGCAGTGGTTCTCAATATCTTCATACTAGCAAAAAATATTAAGGATCTGTCCAAATGGTTTTTGTTTACGTGGGTTTGTATTTACCGTATTAGAAATAAAAACTAATTTAGAATTTGTAGAACCTCTGTAGACTTCAGAGACAGCAGGATTCTCTGGACCACACTTTGAGAACCCTGGTTTAAAGAAGGGGCTGGCAAGGACAGAAATTGAGACCGAGGAGAGGATACATTTTAAGGGGAGTTGGTTGAGCTTGGCAATTAGGCATTCAGGGCTGAGATCCTTTGCAGCCGATCACTGCCCAGACTAATTTTCCAATCTCTGTCCCAAAGCTCAAGAATTCCATTTTCCCCAGTTTTGCTCCAGACAAACCACTAGCTCCCGGTAAGAAGTCTAGTTCTGTTTATAGCCCTTCGCTGGGTGAGGTCACCCTGGATCTAGATCGAAGACTGGCCTCTGGCAGAAGAAAAGAGCTGCTGCCTTAACTTTCAACCCCAAATCTCCAGGCAACGAGGCTGGGAGGAGAGAAAAGGCTAGAGGTAGAATAGTGAGTGCTAGTATTACTACTCCCACCCCCTCCCTCTGGGAACTACATCTCCCAGGAGGCTATGCGATTAATCCCTGGAAGTTTGACAAAGAGTAAAGAGAGAAGAAAAAAACAAAAGAAGGGAGGAGATAGTAGTGAGAAGTCAGCAGAGAAGCAAAAGGAATAGGGAAGGAGGAAAGAATGGGAAAAAAAAGAAATGACGTGAGAAGAGAGAACATGAAAGAACTGGGGAGAAAAAAAGGGAGTAGAAGAAAAAAGGGGGAGGGAGGTTAGTAAATAAAGGAGAAGGAGGCAGAGGAGAGTGGGAGGAGAGAAGGGAGCAGAAGCAAAGGAGAGGGCATCATGAGAGAGATGAAAAGAAAGGAAAGGTGAAAGAAGAGGAGTTAAGGGGAGGAGAGAAAAATGAGAGGAGAGAACGAAGAAGATAGCAAAATAGGAAGGAGAGGAGTAAGGGAGAGTGGAAAATGGGGTAGACTAGAAGAATGGAGTAGAAAATGGGGTAGAAGAGAAGGGAAGGGGCCATTAGGGGAGAGAGGAAAGTAACAGGTGAAAAAGAAAAGAAGGGAAGAGAAAGAATTAAGAGTAGAGAAGGAAGAGAAAAGGGGAAGGAGAAAAGAAAAGGATATGGGATTAAAGAGAAAACAGAGCAGTAGGGAGGAAGAATTGTATAGCAAGGCAGAAAAGGGAAGTTGAGGAAAAAGGAGAGGAAATCATCAGGATCACTCTTGTGTTGTAATGTCTTTATTAATATCAGAACTATCACAAAAGGCTCACTAGAAGGGCTCTGAAACAAGGCACATTGTAGTGTATATTGCATTGGATGGAAGGAAAAGTACCACACACAAATATATTTGTGTTTGTATCTAAAACTTGGCCCTGTTCCCTCACGACATGGCAACTTGGCCTCAGGTTGGACTCTTATTTTGAGACTAATAATTCAGGAGATTTCCCTACCTGATCTCCATGGCCATACTCCAGTCCCCAGACTTAGAAAATGGCAGGAAAGGCTACTTTGCATGTTCTGACACATCTCTTCTGCCACTCAGAAAGTAAATCTTTCAAAATTATCCCACAAGGGTTCTCCCTCCTCCTCCCCTTCTCCTATTGAAAAACTAAACCAAACCAAAATGCAGCTGTTTTTAAGGCACCTCCTTAGAGCAAGTTGAAACTAGAGAAAAATCTAATGTGTTAGTAATTTATTATGATTCCTGCAATTCACATTCCCCTCCCTTGGTATACTTCATACTAATGATTAATTAAGAATAACTGACATTCTGTGCCTTGTAGACCAGGGAAAGTCATATGTACAACATCCTTTTTAGATCATCCAGAGTATATATAGTTAAGTGAGAATACCTTCTTTCCTCTCCTCTACCCTCCTACTCTACTCCATAAAAGTGCTTCCAGCCTGGATCTCACTGCTATCAATCAGGGAAACAATTCTTGTTGCCACCTGACAACTGTTTCAAAGGTGCTGCAGTCTCTGCCAACTATTGAAGACTCAGAAAAGAATGTTATTGTCCCCCCCCCAAAGTCTTTGGTATCACCAAATGCATCACCAATAGAAGCATGGTTTTGTTCAGTGGAAATGACATTGAAGAGGAACTATCAACTAGCCTAGCCACTACCAAAGTCTACAAAGCCTTCCATCTTATTTCCAGCAGACACCTCCAATGTATGTTGCCTCCCCGGTTATATGGGAATTCCTGGGAATCGAGAACTGACTTGTTTTTCTATTTGTAACTTCTAGCACTTTGGACGTAGTAAGCTATCAATAAGTGCTTTTTCATCCATGCACTTATAATAGCAATGGTATATTCAGAGCAAGGAACACATCTCAAGGAAATAAAATTTCTGTTCCTTTCATTCTGAAAGAATTCTAAGCAATAGATTCCTTTCTGTAAAGTAATACACAGAAACCACACGCAGTTATATGGATAGTTATAGATAGAGGAGTTCCCTTGACAATAACAATAGCTAGCACTTAATTAGCATTTTTAAGGTTTGTAAATATAATTTCATTTAATCTCCACAATCACCCTGGGAAGTCAGTGCTATTTTTATTCCCGTTTTATAGATGAAGAAACTGAAACAGCCAGAAGAAACTTACTCAGGTAAGGGTAATACAGTTGGTTAAGTGTCTGGTTTCTAACTCTTATTCTTTGCCACCTAGGTCCCTCAAAGGAAATCCAGATTCACAGCTGCTTCTAATAAAATGCTCATCTCCCAAAGCAAGAAGCCCATTAGGCATAATTTTAGCTGTTTTTAATGGCTTTCTATATCAAGGCCCTTGGGACTGTGCAATAGATTGAGCCAGAGAAAAGGGGACATCAAGGAAGGGGAGGGTTCACATATTAAAAACATCTGTCTAAAAACAGAAACAACTTACAAGTCAAAGAAAAAAAGAAAAACTATGTTCATGTGGTGAAGTCATAATTAGAGGTAATAAAAGGAGAAGGAACAAAAAGGAAGTGCAAGAGAAGATGTCGATAAGGAAGCTAAAAAATCTATAATTTAGAGGTCATGTAGTTGACCTACCTCACTTAACAAAAAAGATAGTCCAAGGCCCGAGGGAGTTAATTGAATAACTTGCTCAGGGTCAGTGAAGAATCTAGATCAGGTTTGAGGTTCTGAGACTCTCAGCCTAGTTCTCTTTCTACTACCTCAGTTTCCAATGTCAGATTCCTCATGTGTCTAGAGAGGTTGGTGACCTCTGTGCCTTGATCTCTCTACTATCCTCTGATATAGTCAATGGTTCCATTCCAAGCACAAACAGAAACACAATTATCTGGCTTCCACTAGGCATTAGCTGCTATTGCTGCTGTTGTGAATCATAACTGGGATCATGGGACAGAGTTTGTTGTGTTTTGTTATTCTTGTGAATGGTTTCCATACTTAGCCAAATGTTGGTATTTATCTGTTTATTAAAAGGAATTCTTTTCTTGCTCATCTTCTTCCTCTTCAGACATACAAAATCTAAGTGTGGAAATTCATGAAGCTGCCTCTTCAGTCTTTCAAGGAGATGCCAAAGAGGATAGGAAGCAATACTTTGGCTATTATACTTTTAGTTAATATCACTTCCAGGATATCATTTCCCTAGGAAATGTGTGGTTATATTGGTGAGCAATTTACACACACACACGATCATTTCTCTTCCCCTCTACTCTATTCTCTAAATTAGACAGTGTAACTCTTTTCTTCATTATTATTGGACCATAGAGTTCGGAGCTGCTAGGAACTTTAAAGATGACTTCATCATCTTTATATATATATTATATATATATATAATATACCTCATTACACAGATGAGGAATCGATGCTTAAAAGGGCAAAGTGGCAAAAAAGCAGAGCTGACATTAGAATCCAGGAGCTCAGATTCCCAAACCAGGTGTCTTTGTATCACCATCAGCTCCATCATTATGCTCATTATCCAGTCATTACTGGATTTTTACAAATAGTAGATCTGATTCGGAGTGTACACACACTAATTTCGGGTATTAATTGTGCAGCAAGCATGGGGAAATGCCCAGAGGAAGTCGGAAAGCTGGTGATCCTCAGAGTATCCTATGAAACTGGTGAGGAGATCTTTCAGAAAGTCGGAGTTCTTACACCCCAACTCCCTCTGATTTCTGCAGGCTTTGAACTTCATGTACGACTGTTGTTTGTTACTTCGAAATAAACAGAATTAACAGACATAAGGCGGAAAGTGTAGTTCAAGAAACTCATTTGGCCAGCAGATGCTGTCCTGGCAGGCGATTTCATGGAGCCCAACTATCCACAAGCTCCCCTCCAAACACACAGAGGAAGCCAGTGTTTTGCAAAGGCGCAGTCAGAGAGAACTTTCCTTGCCCTCCAGGCGAGCCTTGTTTAATTCTTAAACTTTCTCTTCAGCACATACAGCATCTCTCCGACTGTCTCCAAGAGGAAAAGGGGAGGGCAGGCTGGCAGAATTCTGGAAATTGAGGGTGGGAGCTCTTGGCTAGCGGTGATTGCCGCTCTCCGCGAGTCTCCTGAGCCCCTTGTTCTCCTCCCGGAACAGGAAAAGCGGAGCTCCGGATCCCCCTTCTTCCAAACCATCCATCCCCTCGCGCATTGGACGGCAGGGAGGAGGAAGCCAGCCAGGGCTGGGCTCCTATCACCAAAGCCAGCCTCCTTTGGAGAGGCAGGAATGGAGGAGGGGAGGAGGAGATGGGAGGGGGTAAGGGGGTGAGGGCGGGTTGAGGTGAAGCCGCCAAAGTCGTACATCCCCGCCGCAGCTCAGAAGAAAGACTAGGGACCGCAACGGCGTGGGCTGGCTCCGCGCTCGCAGCCGGACCATTGCAACTTTGTTTCCCCTCGAGGTCTGCCTGCGGTAGCCCGGAGCCGGCCAGCCTACCTCCACAAAGTTACTGGAAGAGGGCGGGCGGGGGGAATGAGGGGAGTAAAGGCAAAGAAAATGGCGAGTCATGGGGCTAAAGTACCGGGATCAGCTCCCTTCTTCTTGCTGCTGCTGTTCGTCACTTGGAATTGTGGCTGCGCCCGAGCGGAGAAGGAGAAGGAGGAACAGCGCTCCTGCCACGGCGCCTTCGATCTCTATTTCATCTTGGACAAGTAAGTGCCAGTTCCAGCCCCCGGCTCGGCTCGCGCCTGGACTTTCACAGGAGAAGGAGGGCAGGAGCTCCTGGGACTGATCGCCAGGGCAGTCCCCTTCCTGACTCCCCATAGACACAAAGAGCCCTGTGAAAGGCACAGCATCAGCCAGGCGTGCATTGCTTCCGAGGGAACATGCCGGACCCTGTACAACTCCCCCCGATGCTAAGCGAGGAAAGTAGCCTGACCATCCCCCTCCCCATGCACCCGGGTGCCTTAAGCAGTAGGACGGACACAGCCACGCAAATGAAGCCGCGGGTGCGCGCACACACGCGCACACGCGCACACACACACTCTGACACAAACATAAACGAATGTCTGCAGGCTGAGATACAGGGACACATTGACATCCAAGCACAAGGGGTCAGGAAAAAAACAATAGTTCCGATGTCTCTGATGTGACTCGACGGCACCACTAAGTTTTTTCAAAGACTAAGCCAGGCCTTAAGGGCCAGCCATGTCGATGGCTCTGGGATAGGAGACTTGCTGTTAAGTTGGAAAGTAGAGATTATCGGAATTGAGATCCAGCGTTTCCCGAGTCCCCCCGAGATGGGAGACCCTTCCCCTGGGAGCAAGGCCCTTGAGGAGCTTCCGTGGGCACCTAACTTTTGTCCCTGCTGGGAGTTTGGTCAGGCAGAGCCTCAGGCATCTTTGGCCCAGCTGCTGCATTGAGCGGCTGTGTTGAGGGGTAAATGGGGTGAAAGGCTGCCTCCAGGGGGTGGGGCTAGACCAGATGTTGGGCCAAAAAAAGGCCAGTAGTTACAAAGGCTTCCAGAGGAAAAACTGGTACCATTAATCTAACCCAACAGGCACCCTGAGACTCAGCTACTGAAACTTCTTTGTTTGCAGAAAACAGAAAGAGCCCTTAAGGCATCTGTTGGCTGGTTGCTTCCAGCTTTAAACCTTCTGAACTGGATAATTCTTTTTTTTTTTTTTTAATTTTTAGGGAAAAAAACAGCACAAGTGAAATTTTCTTTATGCCTTTTACTAGAGCTGGGCCTAAGGGTAGGCAAGATGGGGCACTGCCCAGGGCACAATATACAGAAGGTAGAATGTCCCACGGGACCTTTTTAAAAATAGTGATTCTTTTTTTAAAATTGCAAATATTTTTAAGGTTAGAAAATTATACTCTGTGTGGTATATTGGTTTTAAAAAATCAACTTTTATGTGTTATAATACAGGTTTAGTTTCCCCAGTGTCCGATAACCTAGGTTCCCCTCCTCCTACCTTCCTAAAATTCTAGAATGATAGGGATACACTTTTTAAACTTTGCTAGAATGCACTAGTTGTTCTACTCATTTCTGACAATTTGTCCTACTATCTCCATAACCTATACTAAAAAAGTATTTACACAGGTTAGGTCCTTGAAACCTGTCTTTATTTCTCCATAAGCTGCTGAACTTTTATTTTGTGTTTCTAGGTTGAAATTTACAAGACTTAAAAAAAAACATATCATGGTCAGATTTTCTTGTAGGTGTTTTAATCTTGTTGATTACAACAATAATAACTATTATCATTATTTTGTCCAGACTTGTGATTTCATCTGTATAGGGAATTCCTGCTACAGTGAAGATCAGCAACTTTTCTGTAATATATTGTCTTCGAGTACAGACTCAGGGCACAGAAAAATAGAGTGATGTCCCTGTGGCCACTCATCCTCTATGTGTCAGAGAGAGAATTTGAACCCAGGACTTCATGCCTTTGTTTACTGTACTCTGAAAAAAAAAATAATGGTTTGAGATAATTCTTTTAACTCCTAGGGCCATATTTCACTTTTTGATATGCTTTGCAAAAATTATTTAGGTCATCGAGATGCAGATATGGAAAAGCGTGAGTTGTGTAGGGTATACTCTGGTGATTTTTAGTGCTAGCCCTTGAAGACCTCTTCATTAGATTCTGTCTTCAGTTAGTCAATCAGTAAACATTTATTAAGTATCTGGTTTGTGCCAAGTACAGGAATGCAAAGAAAGGAAAAACACAATTGGCCTCTTGTAGAAAATGAGATTGGAATCAAGTCTTGAAGGAAGCTGCAAGACGGCATTCTAGGCATGGGAAATAGCCAGGGAAAAGGCAATAGAGTAGCAAGATGGAATCCTGCATATGAAGAACTACAAGTAGGCCTATAAGTAGGCCAATGGAATTGGACTGCAATTTAAGGAAGGTTGGAAAGTGCAGGAAAGCTGTAAAGGTAAGAAGGAGTGAAGAGCTTCATATTCTAAACAAAGGATTTTCTGGTGGGTTTTTTTCCCCTGGAGGCAATAGAGAGGCACTGGAATTTATTGAAGTTGGAAGAAATGGTTAATGTAGTCAGACCTGCCTTTTAGGACTTTAGCAATAAATAGTGTGGAACAAGACTGGATTCAGGGAGGTGTCAAGTGACAAAGGTCTGCATTGGGTGACAGCTGTATGAGTGAGGGAGTAGAGAGAAGGGGATGGAAACAGAAGGTGTCAGGAAGCTAGACATGATAAGAACTCGTAACATTGGATATGAGGGGTGAGTGCAAGTGGGGATCTAGGAATGGTGAGGTTGTGATCTTAGATGCCTGGGAAGGTGGTGGTGCCCTCAGCTGTAATGGAAAAGTTGGGAATAGGTCTGGGTTTGAGAGAGACAGATAAGTAGTTCATTTACTTCAATAAGTATGAGCCAAGGTCTTCAGCTAAGAGTTTTGGGGGAGCATTCCCCTAAGAAGCTCAAAAAGTAAGGGGAAATTGGCACTGACTTCACAGAGGAAAGGAGAATGCCCTGAGGATTGATAGATAAAGGCCAAGATTTATAGTGGATGATAAATATGAATATTTTGTACCTTAAAACAGAAGTTGTTGATTGGTGGTAGTAGACGGAGAATCTACAAATGGACATAAAGAGCAAAAAGGGTTTTAGTTTCATCTTAACCAGTGAGGCAGGAATGGGGAATGTGTGAAATTTCAACCTGTACTTTAAAGGGTAGTCAAGGATTCTGGGTCATTAGGATGGAAGCTCCTAGAGATCTCATCATTAATCTCTCTCTTCTCTTTATCAGAGAAAGTCAGAAGATAGAAGGGAGAAAGGAAAAAAGTTTAAGACCAGATCAGATTTGTTCATTATGGAGTAGGAACTTCACAATGTAAGATAGCATAACATAAGAGGAGAGTACATCTGAAATGGAAGAATAAAGCTTCTCCATTCTGGTGTGGAAGAATAAAGAAAAAACAGTCTCTTTCATGACTCAGTGGAATGGTAGCCTAGCTATATATGTTCTCTGTGAGGCTGGGGAAATATCTCTAACAGTAATGATTAATTGCTATTAATTTTATCATAACAGTATCTATAATACTTCCATTTGTCAAATTCTTTATATTTTGAGAATACTTTCATATGCATTATCTCTTTTCAATGAATCGATCAAATTTAGTAAGTGTCTACCATTGCTTGGCATTGTACTAAGCATTAGACTCATCCTGTGTAATAGACAGGACAGATGCTGTCATTCCCACTTTTTGATGAGAAAACAGAAAATTAGAGAGCTCACAATGGCTTGCCTAAGGTCAGATAGCTGCAGACACTAGGATTCCATCTTCCAACACCTTGTTCAATCTTTTTTTTTTTTTTGCACCAGATGAGACTGTATTACAGAATCATGGAATGTGGACCACAATGGCTTATACAGGCTAGCAAATACTCCAAAGGAACCCAAGATAACATGCCCAGAAAGTGGTCCTTCAAAGAAGGGGAGCCTTCCATCTCTTGAAGTAGCTCATACCTAAAGAGGAAAGTCTTTTGGGATTGCTTTAATTATCAGGAAGTTTTTCCTGATTCTAAGCTAAAATTTACCTCTTTGCAACTTTCACTTAAGACTCCTCGTTCTCCATTTTGGGATAACATAGGGCAAGTCCAATCTCTCCTTCACATGATAGCCCTTCAAATGGTGAAGGACAGTTGTCATGTCCCCTTGAGTCTTCCATTCTCCAGCTAAATGTCTTCAGTTCCTCCAATAGGTCTTCCTATATATGAACTCAAGACGCTTCAGCAGTTTTGTTGCCCTCTTCTAGATACTTAGTCCCTTTGACTCTTTCTTATTATTGGTGAGGAAACTGTTTCCAAAGTGATTTGTTCAACAAAAAACCATTGGCAAAGTAGAGCCAGAAACTTGGAGACCTGAGATGTTCAATCTACCCAGCTGTGATAGGCTTAAGAGAATCGTTTTCTGAATACATTGTACATCTTCCTTGGGATACTTAGCATCATTTATAATTATTGATCCATTTATCTCCAAACCATTCTGTTAAGGGATAGAGAACCTCAAGTAATTTTGTAACACTAAAGATAAAAAAAGATATAAGAGTTTTTGTAGAATCAAGAAACCTGGGTTGTTCAGTAAATAGAATGTCAGGCTTCCTGATTTCAAATCTGTCCTCAGATACTTATTTTATGTGACCTTAGCCAAATTACTTAACCCTCTTTGCCTCAATTTCCTCATCTATAAAATCAGCTGGAGAAGGAAATGGTGAACTACTCCACTATCTTAGCCAAGAAAACCCCAAAAGGGGTCACAGAGATTCAGACACAATTTAACAAGAAAAAAACCTCTCTCATGTTATGTCTTTCGCTTCGGGGAGGATCTCTGTGCCAGAAGGATTCTGGCAAAATATTTCTTTGCCCCAGTGCCATATTACATCATTCTGTTTCCCTTTGTCAAAAAAAAATCCATGTCCAACACCATTTTTGTTTATATCCACACTCTCCATTCAATATAATTCATGACTTCTCCAAAAAGGGAGAGTGGTTTTATCTAAATGACTGCTCATTTAACCAAGGATGGGTTTACATGAGGAGGAGTGAAAAGTAAGGGAATATGGAAATCTTCTGATTTTTACAGATTTAACTTGATAAGGAAATGGAGTAATAAATGGCAGGATTTTAATTTGACTTGGATTTTCTTGATTTCAAATACAATACTCTTTCTGCTATACCACGATGATTTGAAAATTTGCCTGAGCCACCTTTACATTTAGCCATCCACAAAAAGGAAATGAAACTAGAAAGAGCATGGAGATGCAGTCAGAGATCAAGCTACTGCCATATCCTCTGGATGCAGCTGCTGGCTTGTAATTCTACTTCCTGTAGGGTGTGTATGAGATCATCATGTTCGCTGGTTGAATATTTAACGTTTAAGACAACTCACTCCTTTTCCCAGTGGGCTTTGGCTGATGTATTCACTGGGATATGTGGACAACTTCAGACACACCAGACATTATTCAAGGAGAAGTGAAGAGTGACTTCTTGCAAGGAATAATTTCCTAACAATTAGAACTAACCAAAAATGAAATGGGTTGCTTTTCTTCTTTTTAGAAGTATTCAAAGTCTAGCTGACCACTTGTGTCTGTAATGTAGTGGGGCTTCTTTACAGAAGTTGTGTGTGATTTGTCTACTATCTGAACATATAGCTTGATCTAGAGACCCTCCAATGGGAAGAAAAATCAAGATTTTATTGTCTTTCCTCCATATTTGGCATTCAGATAAAATTGCCAAGAAAAGACACACACACAAAGTGTATCAAAGAAATTTCATTTGACAGTGGCCTGCCATCAATGAAAGGAGATTCTGTCAACAATGACAGGGTCTTGTTTCGGGCATCCTTTCTATTTTTCTGCCTTCTAGGGCATTTAGTGAGGAGCTGGAAGAGAGTCTTGCAGCTCAGGACTGCAAGAATGGGCTTGTCAACAGCTAACTCAAAATCTATTGCCCCAGGAAAATAACATGACTGAGGAGCTATAATTTTATAGTTACCTTTAGTGCTGAGTCTACACTTGTGGGTGTAAAAGACCTGAAAGTAATACATCCAAAAGGAAACATCTTTCCCAGCACTCCAAAAAGGCTGGCAACAATCTGATAAACTCAGCAGGGGTGGAGAAGAAGGCGGGTTGGGGTGGGATGGCTAAAAAGCAGACCATGAGGGGTTGATGAGTCCTCTGCTAGTCGAGGCTGGCCCATCCAACTTTAAAGGGAAATAGGCCTTTAGGAAGTGACTTGATGGGCCTAGATGGCATCCTTCCTTGGGCATCTAGGTATTAATGGATACTCTCTGACTCAACACCACTTTGGGAAAAATGCAAGATTACTTGGGCAAGGAAGGGTCAGGAGTGACCGGGGCATGAAAACAAGCAAGTCTTTGTTGCCATGGAAATATTTTTGGAATGTCTCAAGGATAAAGAATCTGGAGGCTATTGAGATATTAATAATAAGAACTGACATTCCTATCACAGCACTTGAAAGTTCTGCAAAGTACTTTATATACAACCCTCACACTGACCTTGGAAAGTATAACCTTCAGGTGTATTTCTATTTTACAGAAGTTAAATACTTGCCCATGGTCACACAGGATAAGATGGAAGGGACCAAGTCTTCTCTCTCCCAGAAACAGTGCTTTCTTCATTAGTCAGCCAACAGGCATGTACTGAGCTTTCACTATGTGCCAGGCTCTGCTGCTATAGATATAAAGACAAAAAAAAAGTCCCTGATTTCGAGAAGTTTATGTTTTACTCAGGGATTGTGTATTCATGTAAGCATGCATGAAATAAATAAATATAAATAAAAATAGGATCTTTTCTTGTAAAAGTGGGAGGGAAGCACTAGAAGACACAAGATTTCTGTAAGTCACCAATACCTACTTGGCCCTAAGATTATTCAGGGCAGTACCTTCAAAAGTGTGGTCATTTCACAGTTCTCCTGTAGCCATCTTTGAAGGATTTCTCTAGAGATGTATGTACCCAGTGGATGGGCCCCCATCTTATGTATCCTTCTGAACTCCTTTTGATTCTATTTTGGATAAGTTACAGAAGCTCTGGAGACTCCTGCTTTACTAAAGGCTACTAGGTTAAAGAAACACAAAGGGTTCTTAGAATAAGGCCACCCAATGAAAGACCTCTTAAGGAGGTTAAAGCCTACACTAGGTCGAGTGCCTTAAACCTGAAATCTAATCTTAAAATGATGTCACCTATAGAGAAGTACAAAGACAATACTGTCTTTCTTGACAAAACAGTCCAACTGTCTGAATCCCAATAAGTCATAGGAAACGGAGAAAATATTTGCAGGATCCATATGTAAAGTTGAACGGGACCTCAGAATCCATCGAATCCATTAAATATATGGGTAAACTGTAGGCCAGGGAAGTTAAGTCACCTATCCAAAATCACATAGGAGAGGAGCATGAGAAGCAGTATTTAAACCCAAGTCCCCTGAATCTAGAATCGGTTCTCGTTCTTCTGCACCAAATATAAAATGTAAGAACTTTCAAAACTATAGCCAGAAAATATCAATTAGTAAAAAGTTGGTTAGAACTTAGGGAATTTTTATATTTCATATATCATATAATAATAACACTGGATTTTCCTTTCTCCTCATTGTTCCCATTCCTCAAAGAAAGAAGGTAATAGAGATAGATGTAAAGAGATAGCCTAGTCTGGTGGTTAGAGTGCTGAATTTGGAGTCAGGAAGAGCTGTGAATAAGATGGACCTCTGCTGATTCATCTGCAAAATGGGTATAATAATTTTCATAATACCTCATAATGTGTTTATAAAGCTCAGTTAAGATAATGTATTTAGAGTGCTTTGCAGATCTCAAATGCTAAATGATATCATAGAAAGGAATTCAAAAGTCATCTATATCAACATCTTCTTTTTGTAATTGAGGGAACTGATGTTCAGAGTTGTCTGGCAATTTGTCCAAGATTACACAGGAAGGAATTGTTAGAGATGGGATTGAACTGAAATCTTCCCAAATCCAACTTCAACACTCCATCTACTACATCATGCTGCCAGCTTTTAACTTTTAACTCCAGTGAAATATCTATGATCATCCAAGTTTGCCAGTAAAATGGGAAGAAAATAGGAATCTCTAATCATTGGATTAGAGATGCTTCTAATCTTAAAATTGTCTTACCTTCCATAAATGGACCCTGTGATTCCTATTAGAATTTCTCTCATACAATAACAGTTGGCCCAATTATGCTACATGTAGTATGACCCTGGAAACCTATGGAAGGGTCCATTGTAGAGAGATATTTGAGTTATAAGTGTACAAGCACAATAAACTAAGTGAATAGTGCTCTTCGGCAGACACATATTGGCCTTATGAGTGGCTGAACATATCTATGACCTCCACTGACTTTCCTGGATACTCCCTTTTTCTTTGACTCATTTTTCCTGTCTATTGAAAAGTGATACAGGAAATTAAAAAGGTTTTGGAAGTACAAGATCTTAGGTTCATAGATTTAGAGCTGGAATAGAACTAATCCAAGCCACTCATTTTGCAGATGAGGAAACTGAGGCACAAAGATAATTAGCAGCTTGGCCATGGTCACCCAGGTCTTGAGTGATGAAGACAAAATTTGAACCCTTATCCCTTATCCTTTCACCCTGAATCCAATTTCCTCAACACTATAGTGGTGATATTATATTCCTTATTTAAAAAAAAAAGACCATTTTCAAACTTTTTAAGGCAAGTGATACAGAATAACTTGTGTAAATGAATTAGCTCCCCTCTTTCTGGAAAAGAAAACCAAAGACTTAAATAAGGAATCTTTTGTTTAATAACATGGCAAATATAGTTTAAAATCCTTTAGCTGTTTGTCATCTCCCTTCCTGTTATCCTTTTGTCAGAATAAGCTCTGCCCTGAATTTAGTTGCCTATTACTTCAATATGGTCCATTTCCCAAGAATGTTTTAAAAGCCCATATACTGACTAATCTCTGAATAACAATAATAAAGATGCATCTGAGGTCTCAAATTAAAAAATGTGGTAAAGGATGGCCTAGTTGGGCAATAGCATACCTCATAGACTAGAGCCCTAGGCTCGTAAAGATCAAAGATTTAGAGCCAGATGAAGACATCCAGTCCACTGCCCTCCCTCCCTCATTTTATAAATGAAAAAATTGAGGTCAAGAAAGGTGAACTTACATACCCACATCACACTGGTAACATGTGGCAGAGTTAGAATTTGAACCCCATACTCTGGCTCCAAAGCCAGTATTTTTCATATCATGAAACTGCCTCTTTGCAGACTTAGTCTCTGAACTTATTAAAACAAAACTCATTTCCCTGTGTCTTTTCTTCCCTAGTATTTTTTTCTTCATTTTTTAAAGTCATGTCCTTTGCTACATTCTTCCTCTGGGTTCCAAAGTCAGAGCAAAGAATAACGAAGAAGGGTAAATGGGTATCCTGTCCTTTTCCCTAGTAAGTTTTGCTCCTACTCCCTCCTTACGCTTTGGAATGGAGGAATGACCCCAAACCACTGGTATGTTAATTCTGCAGGATTGCTCTTAGAATGGAGGGCCCTGATCCATGAAGAGTGCTTTACCACATTTCTATTTCTCCTTTTCTAAACTGCAACAAGGATGTTGATCTAATTTGGGGGGTTGGGATAGTTCCCCTGTACATTCCCTGGGTTAGATCACATCTGTACTTCTGAGCATCACATTCTGATCAGCTAAAAGGTGTCCCAAGAAAGGTTATCAGCAAGTTGAAGGGTCTGAGGATCTTCCTATTCGGTGTTCAGCTGAAAAGGCTATGGATGTTTAGCTTGGATAAAGAGAAGCCTTATATGAGAAATACGATGGCTGCTTCAGGTCTATGAAGAGCTATCATATAACAGAAGAGGGATTAGGCTTATTCCACTTGACCCAAGAGGTAAGAAATAGAAGCACTGAGTAGAAGTTGCAGAGAAATAAGTTTAGATTTGACATCAAGAAAAATTGCCTGAACGTTATTAACCTTATTTAAAAGAGGCAACTAAATAGTTTGGTAGATAGAGTGCTGGGGCTGGAGCCAGGAAAAGCTTAGTTCAGTTACTGGCTACTCAGCTTTGGCCAAGTCACTTAACCCTATTTGCCTCAGTTTCCCCATCTGAAAAATGGACTGGAGAAGGAAATGGCAAACCACTCTAGTGCCTTTGCCAAGAAAACTCTATACAGAGTCATGGAGAGGGACACAACTGAACTCAACAGCAATAGCAGCAAAAAGTGGAATGGGTTGCCTTGAGAAAGAAGTCTTCAATCCACATCCAGAAAAAGAACTATGGAGACTGAATACAGTCAAAGCATACTCTTATCACTTTTTTCCCTCATAGTTATGATTTTTTCACACCATGCTTAATATGGAAATATATTTAACATGATTGTACATGTATAACCCTACATTAGTTTGCTTACTGTCTTAGGGAGGAGGGTGGGGAGAGAGAAAAGAAGAAAATTTTGGAACTCGAAATCTTTTTTTTTAATTTAATTTAATTTTATTTGTAAAACATATGTATGGGTAATTTTTCAGCATTAACCCTTACATAGCTTTCTGTTACAGATTTTTCCCCCCAACTCCCCACCCCTCCCCTAGATGGCAGGATATCCACTACGTGTTAATTATGTTAAACTATTTGGCAAATCGAATATATGTATACATATTTCCAAACTTATCATTGTTGTGCAAGAAAAATCTTATCTACACAGAAGACATATCAGATAAAAGAAACACAATGTAAGAAAACATCAATCAAAAGTATGAGAATGTTATGTTGTGGTCCGCATTTCACATCCCTCTCTCTGGGTGTATATGGCTTTCTTCACTGGACAGTTGGAAGTGGTTTGAAACATTTCATTGTTGAAGGGAGCCATGTCCATCAGAATTGATCGTCATATAGTATTGTTGTTGCCATGTATGATGATCTCCTGGTTCTGCTCATTTCACTCAGCATCAGTTCATGCAAGTCTCTCCAGGCCTCTCTGAAATCGTCCTGCTGGTCGTTTCTTACAGAACAATAATATTCCATAATATTCATATACCATAATTTGTTCAACCATTCTCCAATTGAAGGGCATCTATTCAGTTTCCAGTTTCTAGCCACTACAAAAAGGGCTGCCACAAACATTCTTGCACATGTGGGGCCCTTTCCTTCCTTTATGATTTCTTTGGGATATAAGCCCAATAGAAATGCTGCTGGGTCAAAGGGTATGCACAGTTTGATAACTTTTTGAGCATAATTCCAAATTGCTCTCCAAAATGGCTGTATCCGTTCACAGCTCCACCAACAATGCATCAGTGTCTCAGCCTTCCCACATCCCCTCCAACATTCATCATTAACTTTTCCTGTCATTTTAGCCAATCTGACAGGTGTGTAGTGGTACCTCAGGGTTGTCTTGATTTGCATTTCTCTGATCAATAGTGACTTGGAGCACCTTTTCATATGACTACAAATAGTTTTAATTTCATCCTCTGAAAATTGTCTGTTCATATCCTTTGACCATTTATCAATTGGAGAATGGCTTGAATTTTTATAAATATGAGACAATTCTCTATATATTTTAGAGATGAGACCTTTATCAGAACTCTTAAATTTAAAGATGATTTCCCAATTTATTGCTTCCCTCCTAATCTTGACTGCATTGTTTTTGTTTGTACAAAAACTTTTTAACTTAATATAGTCAAAGTTATCTATCTGGTTTTCAATTAGGAGATCCAGTTCTTCTTTGGACATAAATTTATTCCATCTCCATAGGTCTGAGAGGTAAACTATATTACGTGGAACTCAAAATCTTACCAAAAAAAATGTTGAAAACTATCTTTATATGTAATTGGAAAAAATAAAATAGTATTAGGTGGGGGGGAGGAAAAAGAGGTTTTCAGACAAGGCTGTATGACCATTTGTAAAGCGTGTTTGAGAAGGGATGTTTGCTCAGTTATGCTTTAACTAGATAGTGTCTATGAGCCTTGCTAGCTCTATCTTTAATTTGGTGTCGAAGAAATCATTAGGGGTCTTTCCCATCATTTTCAGTTTGTGACATAGTTGGGATCTTCCTGTAGGAATTGTATTTGTCCCTCTTTCCCTAAAGGTTGAAAATCCCTCTTCTGCTCAGCCAAAAAGCTATTCTTTTTTATTTCTTGAAAACCATGCTTCTCTCATAATTGTTTTCCTTGGTTTCTGGTTGGTTGGTTGTTCAGTCCCCTGTCCATCTGCATCTTCAATCCTTATCTAAACACATAAACACCCATCCAGGACTTGTGCTTTTATAGGTAGGGAAACTGGCTCACTTGTCACCTTTGAGAGTTACCAGAACTTCAGGCAGATTAAGTTACTTGCCCATGACCACACAACCTGGAAATTTCAGATTTTAGATTTGAACCCAATCTTCCTTATTCCCAAACCCAATATTCTTATCTGTGAATGTAGGGGAATACCTGTTCTGGACCTTGAAGATTCCTCTAAAAGATAGGAACTTCTATCCTTCATTTCATCTCCCCACATTTCCATCTCCCAACTAGAGCTATATGTGAAATGGGTTCCAGTCCATTTGTCCCTCAAAAAGCAACAGTCATAAAAACTTTTTTTATAAAAGGAAACAAGTATCTCTTGTTGGTTTCCCCATAGTTAATCAGTTAACAAGACATTGATTCTACCTCCAAAATGTCTCTCATTTTTCTACTCATCCAGTCACCACCTTAGTTCTCTTGAGTTTGTCTTCTTCATGAGATATCTTCTCTATACTTGCATTTCCAGTACTTAGCATACTTTCTGTGCCTGGTACATAGTAAATACATTGTACTTACTAAATGGTTTATCATTCACTCAATCATACAATATAGCTCTTAAATAGTAAGTACAACATACCTACACAGTAAACACATTGTACTTACTAAATGGTTTATCATTCACTCATTCATACAATATAGCTCATACTTTTCAAATCTTATGTCCTATAGTTTTCACCTCATAAATTCTGAATTCCAGACAAAATGGAATATTATCTATTGCCTAGATTCAACATTGCATCTCTTATTTCTGTCCTTTTACACAAGCCATTGGTCATGGCTAGAATGAACTCCTTTCTCACCTCTGCCTCAAGGTTCAATTCAGATGCCACCTCCCACAGGAAGTCTTCCTGGATGTCCCTACAGGACATCTATCCCTACAGGATTACTGTACTCTCCCTCCTTAGTTTTCCTATATGCTGTATCCTCTTTGAAGAATATAAGCTCCTTAATATCAGGGACTGCCTCCTTCTTATTTTTATATCCCCAATATGCAACACAATGTCTCATACATAATATTTACTTAAATTTTTGTTGAATTCAACTGAATGGAATTGAATATTCGTTTCTATGGTATTGCTCCTGCCTCTTTCTCCTCTTCTTACTCCCTTCCTTCTGTACCCTTTTCAATCTCTCTTTATCCATCTCCAACTCCCTAATTATTTGTCCCCCTCTCCTTGTGCTCAGTCATTGATCTTCACTCTGTTCATTCTCCCCTTAGTTTAATTTTCACCCCTATGTGGGCAACTCCCAAATTTATATCTCTTCTAAACTCCAGGTCTCTGCCTATTCTTCCTGTAGACATCAGATTCGAACCCAAGATGTAATAAATAGAAGCGATTGTCTTCCTCTCTAACTGCACCACTCCTCCAGGTAATTCCTTCTGAGCTACCATCTTCCCAGTCATCCAGATTCATAACCTCAATCATTTCTGACATTTCCTTCTTCCCGAACTCTCCTCCTGATATCTCATTGGCTGCCATGTTCTGTTGAGTCTTTCTCCATATCTTTTGGATTCGCCTGCTTCTCCTTGACTCATGTGACCTTCATCACTTCTTTCTTGGACTATTATATATATATATATATATGTATATACATATTATATATATATATAACCAAAGGCAATCCAGCTAGAAGGAATTTCAGGCCATCTTTCCAACCTCTTCATTTTCCAAATGAGGACACTGAGTCCCAATGAGTTAAGTGATTTTCAGGAAGATAGCAAATCATAAATGGAATCAGAAACCATAAACTCTTGACTCCAGTCAGTATTTTTTCTTTTCTATACTGCCTCCCAGATCCAGGACTTCTTCAGTCCATCCTCCACACAACTGGCAAAATAATCTTTATAAAGGATTCATCTGACCATGGTACTTTCCTTCAGTGACTCCTTCATTGCTTCTAAGAGAAAACGGAAATTCCTCAGCAGGTCATTGAAGGATACCCACAAACTATCATCAACCTAACTTTCCCATTCTTATATCACATGACCTCTTTGATTATTCTACATCATAATCAAACTGACTGACTGTTCCCTGAACTTGGTATTTATCTCCTATTTTTTATCTTTGTATAAATTGTCCCTTTTAACCAAAATAGATCTCTTTCTTCCCTCTGCCTCTGAAAAGCTTAGTCTTCCATTAAGACTCAGTTCAGCAATGCTCATAAAATTTCTAAATTATGTAAATTATGCTGTAATCCAGCTCAGTCACTAGGCCTATGCTCCGAAGAAATCAAAAAAAGAAGAAAAGAAATTATATGTACAAAAATACATATAAGCAACTCTTTTTTATCTAGCTTAATATTTTTCTGTAATTACATGTAAAAACAATTTTAGCATCAATTAAATTAATTAAAACTTAATTTAAAATTTTTTTTGAGTTCCGAATTTTCTCCCTTCCCTCTCTTCCATCTTTAACCCCTCATCCACTGAAAATGCAAGCGATTTTATATAGGCTATATTTCCATATTAATCATGTTGTGAAAGAAAACAAGAAAAATAAAGAAAAAATATGCTTCTATCTGCAATAAAAAAAGACTCAGTTCAGGTGCCTTCCCTTATTCCCCTCAGTTGTGTGTATTCTTCCCCTTATCAAGTGACCTTAATTTCCTACATGTTATAATCTTTCAAATAATATTTAAGTTTCTTGAGGATATGGTCTATTCCTTTCTTTTCCCAAAAAATCTTTGTAATAATAATAACTAGCATTTATATGGGCATCTAGATAATAGAGTGGATAGGATGCCAGATCTGGAGTTAGGAAGACTCACCTTCTTCAGACACTTACTAGCTATATGACCCCAGACAAACCATTTATTCCTATTTGCCTCAGTTTCCTCACCTGTAAAATGACCAGGAGAAAGAAATAGCAAACTACTCCAGCATCTGAAACAATTCCAACTCCAAAGTATGAAACAACTGAACAAAACCAATAGTATTTGTATAGTAATTTAAGGGTTGCAAAGTACTTTTACAGATATTATCTCATTTTATCTTTTTAACCAATCTGAGAGTTGATGCTATTATTTATCCCCATTTTACAGATTAAGAAACTAAATTTTAAGAACAGTTAAGTGGCTTGCCCAGGGCTACACAGCTGACATTTGTGTCAGGATAGATTTGAATTCAGATCTTCTTGACTTCAGGTCCAATGCTGTACCCACTAGGTCTTCTAGCTGCCTCTTTGTCCCTCTAATGTCTCACAATGCCCTGAACTTAGTAGAAGCTTAGTAAATGTGGCTGTGCAGAAATGGATCCAAAGTGAACACATTTTGAGACATTGTCTTTTTGGGTGAAGAAATCTAGCATTACTCAGGGAACTAAGGCAATCCAGCTTTCAAACCCATACTCTGAGGCTACATTCTTCCCTCAATAGATGACAAAGAACAGACCCTTGATCATCTCTGCTCTTATATGCTAGTGGATTTTCCATTGCATACAAAATAACAGGTTTAAAATGCTTTGGGTTTTCCTGGTGGTTTCATCGTAGGGAAAACTCCTGAGGAAGACATGTCATTGTTTTAGAAAATTTAGAGCTAGAATTGGACTTCTTGCAATTGACTCGTGGGTATGGAAGAGAGAATCCTGCCTCTTTTGCAAGTCTTTGTTGTGTACATCAGCCAAGGCAATCACTTGGTGGTAGAAACACTTACTCTGCTAGATTCTAACCACTGTCGGCTTTTCCGTTTATGCGTTTGCCCTCCTTCATGTGGTACATACTTTGTTGGCTTGTGATTCATGCTGAGAGCCTTACTTGACACTGCATCAGCTTTGGGGGAGGAGGAGACAGCAATCCAGATATTTAGGGAAAAAATGGCGTTTCACTGCCAGTCCAAGAAAATGGGCCCTATGCTGCATCTTCCCCCATGAGCTGCTGCTATAAATTTATGCTCAAGTTCTATCCTCAAAGTTTAGGTTTAACCATCAGGAGGCCATAATCTGAAAGTGCTAGTGTACTGGTTGAAGAGGTATGGGGTTGAGTAGAAAAGTCTATGCATATTTCAGGTGGGGTTCTACTTGTGTGGCTCCAGACTCATGAGACAAATAGTTAATGGCACTCATGGAGAGTCTGTGGTGCTCTGTGCTTATCACTACCTCTCGGAGAGTCAGGAGACCTAATTGAGACTCCAGCTCCAACAGGTACCTCCCAGGTGAAGAACAAAATGAGATCCTGTATGCAAAGGGGCAATGTGGATAGAGCACTGATTTAAGAATCAAATCCTGCCTCATTTACTAGTTGTATGATTCCAAGAACAATTTCCTTATGCCTCAGTTTTCTGATCTGTAAAATAGGGATAGAAATGGCATTTTCCACACAGAGTAATTATGAGGATCAAGTGAGGCAATATATGTAAAGTACTTTGGAAACACTAAAGTGCTATATAAATGCTGTTTGTTATTATTTTTAAAGTTTCAAGCACTATATAAATGTCAGCTATTATTATAACCAGCTGTGTGACTCTTGGCAAACTTTTTTTGCTTCATTACAAAATGAAAATCGTAATACTTGTACTACCTACCTCCTTCACAGGGTTGAAGTAGGGAAAAGCTTTTATATATCTAAAAAGGCTACATAAAAGTGAATTATTATCTCTGTCTCTATCTCCTTTTCTCTCCTTTTCTCAGTTAAGAACGATGAGGATAAAGAACAGCCTATTAGATTCGGTAGTTAAAATATTGCTGGTGACTTTGGAGAGAGCACTTTCAATGGAATAATAAGATTGATACCCAGATTGTAGAGGGTTATTGGGTGTGATTAAACGAATCAAAAATTTTAGTGCTTTGATGAGTCATCTAATTTAATCCCCTCATTTTACAGATGAGGAAGCAAGGCTCAACAAGGAAAATGACATGCCCCAAATCCCATAGCTAGCTAGGGGTTCAACCCCTCCCCAATTCCTCTGACTCCCAATTCAGGGTTTTTCCCTGGACATAGTACTCTCTTTTAGTATTGGTCTAAAGAATATCCAAAATAATGTAGTTGCAAGCCATCTTATAATGGGGTTCTGGAGTATAGCATCAGACTCCAACTCTAAAGTTCATTCTAGGTGAACACAGAGGAAAAAAATATCTGGCTTCAAATTTGTGGGGTTTGCTCCTGAAAAAGAAAATCAAATCATTGCACAGGGATGTTCTTTCTTATTGTTTGTTCAGCCTCATCTACTATGGAGCTTTCGTCATGTTTTAGGTGCCATAGTTATCTCAGTGTGATTGAAAAGAGCTTTGCCAAAGTCATCTTTTCATAAAATCTTTTATTTTTAAGATTAAAAAATTCTAATGAACTTTAGTAAATATGAATATTTCCATATACAAAGAACAGGAAAAGATTGTATTTGACACCAATTTTAACAGGATCTCAGAACTGGAAGAGACTCAAGGTCATTTGGCCCAACCTCCCACTCAATGCTAAAATTCCCATTATAAGAACCCTATTGGATATTCTCCTTCTGCTGGAACAGTTCCAACAATGGAGAGGTCATTACCCCATGATGCAGCCCATTCTATTTCCAGCTAGTTCCAGCTGGTAGATCATAAGTAAGCTGCCTTCCTGTAATTTCTCCATATCAGACCTAACATCTCTTGGAAGCTATACAGAATGAGTCTAGTCTCTCTTTGACATTATGACATTTTCAAGGTAAAATAATCTTGTCCCTTTTAGGTCTTCTCTCTTCTGAGCTAAAACACCCCCAGCTCTTTTCACTATTCTTTCATATCCCTCTATTTCCTTTTTATTCTTCAGTCAGTTTAGGTACTTTTCATCTAGTCAAGTTGGTATCCCGAACTGACCCTCTCCCACTCACACAGTTGCTATCCCTACTTCCACCATTTTGCATATATCTGGAATAATCTCATGCAAGATTCTCCTCAAAGCTTGTCCCACTTTCCCAGAACATAGGTTGGGATGAAAAAGATGAAAATCTTAGTTTTTCTTGTCATCTTTATTTGATGTTTGCTTTCCTCAGTATGGTTCCATTTCAAGTCTTTTAGAGGGCAATAGGGAAAGGGAGGAGAATGGGAAAGAAAAATAAATCATGTTCAAATACAGAACTAATATTAATCCCTATATTTGACCATTGTTTTAATGGGTGTTTAACATACTTTGAAATGTAAGCTCTTAAAGAGGTAGAGTCATATTGCTTTATACAGAATCAGTACCTAGCATCATTCCTTAATGAAGTACCTTAGGTGAGTCACCTCAATTTGGAAAAGGGAGACGATAATATTTGTATCTACCCTACAAGACTGTTGTGAGACTTCACTGATGAAAGGCAATATGGGTAATGGTTAGGGCATCAAACTTAGATTCAGTAAGACTTGACTCATCACATCCTGCTGTGAGAGACAAACTAGGGTTAAGTTTCCATAGAACAGTTAAAATTCAATTCTTCAGAAACCATGAGCAGACAGTGAGAAATACCGAAAAGCTAAACTTCCACAGAATGTCATAATCCTCAAGGTAATGTAAGATAATAAGTATCTCTGACCAATGAGCCTTCAGGAGAGGAGACTCATTTGGCTTCAAGATTTTGATAAAGATGTCTGGCCTAGAAACTGGTTTAAACTGACCGGTTTCAAGAACCAGGAAAGCCTCCTGCATATAAGCTGACATACCCTGTATAGAATTAGAACCTCATTAAGAGAACATGGGATGTATGATGAGGAAGGGGGAACATGTTTAGGAATAGCATGTAAGAAATAATGTAACCCTAAGGGGAACTAACCAATCCATTCTTTGGCAGAGGGAACTGCCACAAAGTAACAGCATAAAAGTTGTCTGCTTCTTTATCAAGTGTTCCCTTTTCCCATCAGAGTGGCGAAGCCTGCTTCTGGCCAGAAACGTCCAATTCCTCTGGACTTTCTCTCTCAATAAAATTTCTTTGTTAGCACTTTCTTAGTACCATCTCAGACACCAATTATGTGATTTGGGCAAGCCATCTTAGATCTGTGCCTCAGTTTCCTCATCTATAAAATAAAAGAGCTGGACTTCATGGTCTTCTGAGGTTCTTTCTAGCATTAAATCTATGATCCTATGACTTTGCAAAGCATAAAATGATATATAAATATTGGCTTTTATTTTGTTAAGCACTTAGTGAATGTTTATTGAATTGAAATTGACTGATGGTCGTTCAGGACATAATAAATAAAAGAAACAGGAGATTTTGCCAGCCACATATTTTAGGATAGCTTGGGGGGGGAAGCCCACAGCAAATTGGATATTCTGGGTTCTCTTACTACCCTTTATTGATTTTAGGCTGGAAAAATTTTAAGGAGTAATTATGATAGAGAAAGGAGCAAAGTTAGCTATTATGTGTAAAGTTTATGGCCTAATAGATAGAATGCTGCACTTCAGACATTTAATGTCATGAACAAATTATTTAAATCTGTATTAGTCTAGTCTTAGTTTGGGGCAGTTGGTAACCTAATGGAAAGAACACTATATATCAGTTTAAAATGGGATAGTGTATAGAGAGCTGATCTTATGATTAACACCTGAGTTCTCAAGTCTTGACTTTGATATACACAAGCTGAGTTATTAAAAAAAATAAGCATCTTATAATTGCTCACTGTCTAAAACAACTCTAAGAAGTTAGCAATCTGCTCCCATAGAGGGAGTTTCCACATTAGTAAATTGCTATATGAATGAAATCATGGGTTCCCAAAACACATAGATATATGTCTATTTATTTGTATCTATGTGTTTATTGTTATTCAGTCATGTCCAGCTTTTCATGACTGTGGACTAACTGTTCATGGGATTTTCTTGGTAAAGATACTGTTGGAGACATATTATACATATAAGGAAGTGATAGCCAGGTAGAGACGCTTTGATCCAAAAAGTTACTGAGGTGGCAAATGGGGCTACAGGAGTATAGACTGAGAAATCCCATCCAGGTATAATAGAACAGTTAATTTGATCATAGTTCATGATTCCAGAATTGGAGAGAGAAGAGGGCAAGACAGAGTTGGTAATGAGGTTGTGGAGGAAATGTTTGGAGAGGGAAAAATGAAGGGAAGCAATGTGGTTAAGACTTTCCTAAAGTATCCATTTATTCATTTTACAAACATTTATTAAGGCTTAACAATATGTAATATACTGTCTTGGGCTCTGGGGGTAAGGGAATAACAGAGGTAAATATGACATGGTCATGATCCTCAAGGAGTTTACAATCTCTGAGAGAAAATGAGTGATTAGCAATATAGAAAGTAATATCCCCATGTTAGAGCCTGTTAAGTTCACATGTATATCACAAGGCTGAAAGATACTTATTTATTAACTCACTGAGCTTGTTGTCAGGAAACAAGCTGTGTGATCTTGGACAACTGATTTAAGCTCCCTGCTTCAATTTCCTCATCTTTAAATCGGGGATATTTCATCTTCTCAGCTAATGACTTGAGGGTAAGATAACATCATGAAGTAAATTATAATGAGGTTTCTGATGAAGGGACCAATCTCTTTTGGGCTTTTAGAAACAAGGCATCTTTTATTTTGCCCCATCATTAAGTGGAAAGATCACTAGATCAAAGAACCTGGGTTCAAATCTCTACTATATATTACCTTTGTGCCCTTATGCAAGTAACTATTTCTCTAGGCCTTAGTTTCTTCATCAATAACCTAAGAGGGTTGAATTAAATGATCTCTAAAATCCATTTTAGGTGTAAGTCAAATAATTCTGTCATTCATTTCTCCTCCTAGAAAGTTATTAAAGTTAAGGACATTACCGTGGCAAATGACTAAAATGGCATGAAATTTATTAAACCAGTGATTTCTGGATCTTCTAATGAATCTCATAATCCAGTTCATCATTATTTGGTTTAGGTCGGGCAGCGTGAGACATCATTGGATAGAAATTTACTCCTTTGTTGAAAGTCTGGCTGAAAAATTCATAAGGTACAGTTTCTCATATTTTCCATTTCTTTGGAGGTAACATTTATTTCCTCTTTATATTACATAGTTATCCTTTAGGTGGGATTGAGCCTAGAAGAGGGCTCTTGAGGCAAATAGGGGATGAAAAGTGGAGGGAGAAGGCGGGGAGGAGGGCTAGGTGGCAGAAAGAACTAGATACATACCTTAGAGAATACATTTAAATTGCTATGATTAGAGAGTACTTGAGTTTTATTAGCAAGGGTCTTGGGGGGGGGGTGATAGAAAAGATGGCAACCAGGGAAAGATAACATCCTACTCTATTTTCTGTTCCCAATTCACTCTTGTCTTTAGTGTACTAAAGTTCAAGATAAGCTGGTTGCAGGGAAAAGGGTGGGAAGATAGGTGGAGGGGAAAATAGCTTTGTAGAGATCCTTCTCCTTTATCTAGAATCAAAATGGAATGGAGTCAAGAAAAAATTAGTCCCATCCATCTTATGCTTGCTGTTACTAATCATTTCAAAGAGGTGGATATCAGAGGTAGAGACGGTAGTAATTTGTATTTTCTGTAAAATGTACCAAATATAATATTATTTTGCAAAATATTTTATTTCTAGCCCAATGTTGCGGATGTCTTTCATCGTCTTCTCCTCTAAGGGAACTACCATCATGAAGTTGACAGAAGATAGGCAAGTATTCCCCCCAGCTTCATGATGTTCTTGGCCATGTCTACATGGGGTAATTCAGCTGGAGAATTGAGATAATTAACCAGATATCTCAGGATAAAAAGCTGAGGAAAAGTAAAATCTAGACATTAATGAGATAAGGCAGAAGAGCACCTATAGGGCCAACTGAGCTCTAGGCAGAATTGAGAAACAGACAAAATTTGTCTTCAGTACCTTTCATCTATTTAATATCTCCATAGAGTGTCAGTACCCCTATCAAGTATCAGTGAATTCTAATGATTTGATTGTTTCCCTCATACTTTCTTTCACAATCAATTGAAAGTTCCCATTCCTAGGTCATATCTTCTATCTGCCAGACAAATGGTAAACTTATACTATTTAAAGTGTTAATGGCCTTATCTCTTTGAGGTAGAGTCCATATCTAAATCCCCAAAGCACAAGCAGTGCTTGTTTTGTTCTTTGTAGTGAGGGGCTTTCTCCCTCAACAATATATTAAATTCAAGAAACATTTTAAAGTGTTTACTATATGACAGGCACTGTGCTACATACTAGTGATGCAAAGATAAAAACAAAACTCCTCTCCTTTAAAGAGTTTATATTCCATAAGTAGAGCATGTAAATATATATATGTATATGTGTGTGTGTGTGTGTGTGTGTGTGTGTGTGTGTATGGAGAGGGAGAGAGAGAGAGAGAGAGAGAGAGAGAGAGAGAGAGAGAGAGAGAG
>JAJPUD010000894.1:125398-212467 GCA_023553655.1 Myrmecobius fasciatus
GAGAGAGAGAGAGAGAGAGAGAGAGAGAGAGAGAGAGAGAGAGAGAGAGAGAGAATTAAATACAAAATCTATATGAAATGAGTTCTGGGGGATGATATTAGCTACTGATGCTTCCTAGAAGAGAAGGTACCTGAACTTTTAAATATACAAGGGATGGGGCAGCTAGGTGGCTCAGTGGATAGAGCACCAGCCCTGAAGTCAGGAGAACCTGAGTTCAAATCTGGTCTCAGACACTTCCTAGCTGTGTGACCCTGGGCAAGTCACTTAACCCCAATTGCCTCAGCAAAAAGCAAAATAAATAAATATACAAGGGATTCTGTTATGTAGGATAAGGAAGGAGTACATTTTGTGCTTAAGGAACAGTCTATTGAAGACTTAGAGATTGAAGATGCAATCTTGTGTACAGGGAACTGCACATATAGATCAACTAGAATCCCAACTGTGTGGAAGAGAGAAGCATGCTATTCATTGAATATTCTCCACATATGTCAACTGCGTGGGCCAGTTCATCACTGGCCATTACAATAAGCCTGGAAAGACAGGTCAAAACCAGATTGTAAAGGGATTTTAAAACCAAACAGAATGATTTGTACTTATCCTAGAGGTAAGAGACAGCTAGTGAAGTTTCTTGATCAGAAGAGTAGCATGTTTGGATCTATGCTTTAGGAAGATTACTTTGGAAGCTGTGGATGTTTGGTTTGGAGATAAGGAGAGGCTTGAGGCAGGAAGAAAAAGTAGAAGGCTATGGGTGATGAGATGCTACGGCAGGGTGATGAGTGGAAAGAAAAGATGGGAGACATATTGTGGGGTTTAAAATTAATTTTACTTGATAGCTTATTATTGATGGTATTGATAATTATTGATAATTGATTAAATGGGAATTGTGAGGGAGAGGAAAGTAGTTGAGGACAACAAGGATGTTGTTATATTCAGAGACTGGCTATATAGTCATGCTCTCCACAGAAAGAAAGAATTGAAAATAGTGATCCCTCCCTTTCTACTGTTCCTAATGGTAAAGTCAGCCAGCTCCAAGAGTCTGGATGGTCCATATTATCCATTCATATTGGCCCAAATTCATAGATCCATAAGATTGAGAACTGGGAGGAATTTTAGAATCCTACATTTTGAGCTGCTGAGCACCTTAAACATCATCTGATTCCCATTCCCTTCATTAACAGGGATAGTGTGGGCCCCCAGGACATACAAGTAATAAGAATTTGAGGTCCTCTGACTGCAAATCCAGTGGATTTTCCATTGCATGACTTTGCCTTTCCTCTACACAAACCTCCACTTTGCCTTTCCTGGCAGGCAGAGCCCCAGCGTGTGTCTCAAACTGTTCATTGAGTATTCTCCATATATGCCAACTGTGTTGGCCTGGATCATCATTGGCCTTTACAACCCATATGCTTTTAATAGAAGCTGGCAAAGTTTATGTTGCTGCTAACAACCCAAGAATTATTACTAAATGGTACCTGTGTTTTACACAAAAGTTCAGTTTTTCCAAGTTGGGGTGATTTAGAAAAAACTGGGGCTATCTCCAGTCATTCTGACCTTGCCACTGGACCCTGATGGCTCCAGAAGAGAGAGTGAAGTGGATGATTTGATACAATCCTCCTCACTTAAGTCCAATTCACTTTCAAGTCATAGCATCCATCAGCTTCTTGATGGTATGATTCTCTTCAAGAAGAAAGGCCAGACAACAATAACAATTTGTCAAACAAGGGAGCTAAAAACACCTTGGCTGAAGATCTTTGCATGGCTTTATGGAACAAACCTAAGTGAAGGAAAGCATAATGCTGAAGAAACTCAGGCTTCTGGGATTGAAGAAAAAATAAGTGAAATGGGGAATTGTGTGGTAGGGATGGGAGGAGAACAGTGCAACAAGAAGAGAGAAATAAGGGAAGGACACAATGAAAGCTTCCTGAGGTTAGACACTCATGTTTTTTGTCTTTATCCATTGCCTCAAACTCAGTGCCTGCCACATACTAGATGCTTGCTAAATTTAAAAAAAATGTTTTTTTCTTCAAATCTAGTCCTTTCAGCTGAATTGCAATCACAAAGGACAACATTATGAAGGGAAGAGAACAAGCATTTATAAGCATAATGATAATAATAACTGGCATTTATTACAGTGTCTTCCATAAGGCAAGCTGTGTACTAAGCACTTTTACAAATATCTTATTTAATTCTCACAACAACTCTAGGAGTTAGGTGCTATTATTTCACAGGTGAGGAAACTGAGGCAGATAGTGATTGAGTGACATGCCCAGAGACACAGTAAATATCAGGGGCTGTATTTGAATTCAGGTCTTCCCATACTCCAGGTCCACGGCTCTATCCACTATGTTGCCAGCTGTCTCTAGAAACAATAACATAGAACATTTATACTTGCTCATTATTTATGGCCATAGGGAAGGAAAGGAAGCACTGCTTTTTGATGCTCTGCAGCCCCTAGACTGGATTTAGGATGGCTTTGATGGATCCTGAAGGATGTCTTCATAGAACAAAACAACTCCTTTGTGGATGAGAGAAAAATAAAATTAGGTCCTCCAAGTTTGATCTCTCTTTTCTCCTTCAACCTTGCCTCCTTTCTCCAGCCCCCTTTACTGTAGTGCAAGCATGGACTGACTAGGAGCCAAGAATAAAAACCTTCTTTGAAAATACTGTAGCAATTTGATAGTGTTCTTTTCTATCTAAGTGGGTTTGGGGCAACTCGTTTATTTTGTAATGCTTCAGGGTCAGAAAAGAAGCATTCAAAAAAACCTTAAATTGTATTTCTTTATTTCAGAGAAGCAATACGTCGAGGTCTAGAGATCCTTCGGTATGAAGTACCTGGAGGAGACACATTCATGCATAAAGGATTTGAAAGGGTAGAGACTTCAAAACTTGGGGGATTTCATTATGGGTTACAAATTCTGCTTTTATTGCCTTTGTTGGATTTAATTGATGACCTAAAATATTTCTTTCTCACCCTCCTCCTCCTTTTTCTCTTCCTTTTCTTCCCCTCCTCCTTTTCTTCCTTCTCCACTTCTTCCTCCTCCTTCTCTTCTTCTTTCTCCCTCCTCCTCTTCCTCCTCTTCCTACCCCCATCCTCTTCTTTCTCTTCTCCTTCTTCCTCCTCCTGCTACTCCTCTTCCTGTTTCTCCTCCTTCACTTCCTTCTCATCCTCTTTCTCTTTCTTCTCTTTCTCCTCCTCCTCTTCCTCTCTTCCTCCTCCTCTTCCTCCTTTTTTTATAGGCAAATGAGCAGATTTACCATGAAAATTATGGAGGTAGGATACCTGTGCGTTTCCTTGTCATTGTTCTCATTTCCTGCAAGACATATTTTCCCTGCCTTTGAGCTTGGATTAAGCAATACCAAAGGGAAAAAAAAACACAGGAGTTCAGTTGACAATAGCCAGTTTAAATTTTTTTAAAATTTGTTCCCCCTGTATCAGATGCATTCCTATCTCTCTAATCATAAAGCATTTCCATTTTTTGAGTTCTGTTGACCTTAAGTGCTTATGGCTATGCCATCCTCATAATGTAGGGAGCAGGATCATATTAGTAGAAAGCTGTCAGAATCAATGGTCCCCTTAATTTTAGACTATGCTGGTAACAGTATTTGAAAGATTAAAAAAGTTAAGAGAGAGGGAGAGTGGGAAAGGGAATTTAACTGATACTGAAGTCTGGGCATGCCCTCAATGTCCTAGATAAGTTAACCAAGTGAATGGTTCCATGCAAGATTATATTTGACTTTTTTTCACTGATTTCCTTGGACAGCTCAAAAGAATATGTCATCCTTAAATACAGGAAACAGATTGTAATTCTGAAGGAAGTACTGGGGAAGAATTACATAAATAGAATCAGGCACTTTATGGAAATTTGAATGAAATATTTTACAATGCAACTTGGCCAGTGTAATATTTTGGGGAAAGAAAAAAAACATTGGCTCTGAAGTCAAAGGACCTGGGTTCAAATCCTAGCTCTTGTTGCTTCCTAGCTATATGAACTTGGACAAGTGAATTAACCTCCCTGATCTAAAGTGCCTTCTCTGTTTTTTTTTAATAAAATAAGGTGGGGGAGGGAAGAAGGTTCTGAGCTAGATTGCTCCTAGGTCTGTGATCCTAAAGACTAATCCTTTACAACTGAAAGATTTCATATTCCCTTCCCAGCACAGATTTAACAACAAAAAATGGTAATGAGCTAGTTTACCCATAAGGTTTTACTCCCACCATTAAATCTTTAGTTCATAACATTTTGTGATAAGTGATCAGATTGTCTCAGCAAATAAACCCAAAATTTCATTTGAAAAAAGAAATAAAGTAAGACTCCCTCTGTTCATTTCAACTGGCATCACCAGTGTTTTGTGGGCAGAAGAGTAATAGAGTCTGTATATAGACTATTTCTTAATAGAAGATTGGTATAATATATCTCTTATGCTACCATGTGATCAGAACCAGAACCAGGATAAAGTGAACAGGACTGTTTTGAGGATGCCATATTTAGAGGGTGCTGACAGCACTCACAGTCCTTCTGCAGCATAAAAACAACACAATTTAGCATCTACTTAGCAAAAGTAAATAGTTAAAATAGGAAGTTTTCAGATAGGGGACTGAGATGGACTTCTCCATCTCCTCCTTCTGTACATATTAACTTCCCTGTCAAATTTCCTCATGCTGGTGTCCCAAGGTCTCTATCTTCCCACATTGGGTTGGAGTGTTATCTTGTACAGTCATCTGAGATGCCCTTCATATTAATTGTCCTATGCATGGCTTGTGGTACTTGCCCTATTGCCAAAGAAAGCCTACTTATAGCCCTGTGATGACATAACCTTAGTCATCCCATTATTCACAGGTCTCCATACTGCCAGTGTAATCATTGCCCTTACTGATGGAGAGCTACAGGAGGAGCAATTTTATTTTGCAGAGAAAGAAGTAAGTATTATTTACCACTGACAGCAATTCCATCCATTTCATTATAATTTTTTAAGCTTCAAATATTGTTTAGACTTCCTTCTTGAGCTAAATAAAATGTTTTTTTTTTAATTTAGGCAGACAGAGCTAGAGCCTTTGGGGCTATTGTCTACTGTGTGGGAGTAAAAGATTTCAACGAGACACAGGTAACATGGAACAAAAGTCCTTGAGTTCTCCACTGTTGGCTAGATGCTCAATCAGCAGAACCAATAGTACCTACTGAAGCATTCATACTCTCAAGAGTAACTTTTAAAAATACTAGATTTATTCACTCTAAGAATGACAGCAAGACTTGAAGAGTGATCCATAATTCCTCATGAGTAAATTGAGTACTTTTGAAAACTGCATTAATTCTTTCTAAGGAAATCAAGTAGATGCTTCAAATAAGTTTCAGAGTTACAGTCAGGATTGAACTATAGTTACTGTTATTATTATTAAACTTTGTTATTGTTATTAAATTTAATTATTAATTTTTCATTGTGCGCATTTATATCTTGGAAATCAGCAAATTCATATAATAATTATCGGGGCTTGATTTATTATTTTGTTGATTATCCAAAGTCTTGGGGGAAATGTTAGTAATGCAGATTAAAATTAAAAGTATACTCTATGTACATGTTTTTTAAAAATCCATTTGTTAAACATTCACCTCCATACCCCTGATTACAAGGGGCCTAATTTGTCTATTAGTCCAATCCCAACTTGGACAGGAATCTCTTCTACAACATATCTAGCAAATGTTCAACCAGCCTTATTAGATTTTATTTGGTACGTTCTTTTACTTCCTAATTTTCAGGAACCTACCTGTCCTAAAATCAGTACAACTGAAATAATAATAATAATAATGTAACAATAATAGCAGCAACTTATTTATGAAGTGATTTTAGGTTTGTTAAATATCCTATTTACATCATTTGATCCTCACAATCATACCAGCCATTCATTTGTATTTCAATTTCTTTGGCTTTAGTGTAGTTAACCAAACCCCAAATCCATAAAGATTCTGAGAAAGGGAATTTGTTCAACTGATAAATATTGAGTAATGTTTAAAAAAAAACTTTAGTATTGGAGGTAAAGTTAAAATAAATAGTATCCCTAAGAGAGATAAATTGGGTAATGATAGAAAAAAAAGACTATAGCTCTTAGTAATTAATAGAAGGGTGAATTCCACCAACACTTGGGCATTCATCCTCTAATTTTTCTGTTGACTCATTGTTCATTTCTTTGCAGCTGTCAACGATTGCTGATAGCATTGACCATGTGTTCCCTGTTACGGGTGGATTTCATGCCCTTCGAGGCGTCATTGACTCTGTAAGTATGAGATGAATAAAGATGTTGGGCTTTCCTCTTACTTTTGAAAAAACAATCCCCCATTTTCAGAGACATAATGAGGGTAGGGTCATCAGCCTTTAGCCCAGGGCATTACATTTGAAAATTGCTGACAGTTCTGCAATCCTTTTGCAGAAGAGAAATGAAAGCCTAGAACTAGTTAACAAGAAAAAAAATCATTAAAATAGGAAGTTGCCAGATGATGAGATGAGAGAGGTTCCTCCACACTCTCCTGCTCTCAATAAGCAGCAATTTTTCATCAGTATTTTGGGACTTTCTTTCTCCCCACCAGAGGATTCTGGGCAGAGCCTCAAGCTCTCCAGCTAATGACTTGCTTCTTGCTGCTTGCTCTGGGTCTGGTTTGGGTACTTGCCTAGGACCCAACTCTTCCTAGTTATGGCTCTGATTGTTTTTTTATACTAGCAACTATTTGCTTTCTAGATCCTGAAGAAATCCTGCATCGAAATCTTAGCAGTGGAGCCATCAAGTGTGTGTGCAGGAGGTGAGTTGATTCTGCCAGTCTCACTGGTTTTCTGGGCATTTGAGTCCCAGAAGACTCCCTTGTCTAAGATCAGGAAAGATGAAACAAAGTTGCAGTGTTATATCATCACTAAAGATTTTGAGCTTCCCAGATGTCAAAAATCTCATTGAGGAAAGCTAGTTGTAGAACTACAATTCTACCAACCAATGATTGGCAATAGGAGCATTCATTCCCTTCATTTTGCACTGGCCTTTTTCAGACCAGACAGAAAGGATATTTCCTCAGTTTGGTTAAAGAATATGTCTCCTCAGGTATTTATGGTCATTACATGCCTTTTTGTTGGGTTCACTTACCATACCCGTTTTGGATTCCTTGTGCTGTATCCCAAATGCTACTTATGTTCTTTTGGGTTGAACAGAATGGTACAAAAGTTTTAGTGTCATTAGCAGTTTGCTGTAAAGTTGTGTGGACTTAGAATGGCCTTATTTAGAGTTGTTTTGAGCTGGCATGTTCTTAAAATGTGCAAGACCAATCAACCTTCATGTTAAAACTTGGCTATGGCTCTGTTATTATAAAAGGAGTATTTACAACCAAGCAGAATACCCAGAATATCTCTCTTCAGTAGAATTGGTACATTAGAAAAATTATAATCAGAGTTTATTAAAGCATGCTATGGAGGATTTATATGATCCACTCAGATATTCTGAACGCAGCTCAGAAACTGTCTTCAAGCGATATGACCACAACCTGGCAACATTATCTTGTCCCATTTTTGTGAGGATGGACCAATAAATTTGAGGCTAAAACATTGATCTTTTAGGCAAGATGTTTTGAAGGAGCATGCTGGGAAAGAAGTTCTATTGAATTGTTATTGAGGATGTTTGAAAGGGGAAGCAAATTTAGCATGGAATGGAAATGTTGCAATCACCATAAAAGATTTCTTTCTTTTTAGAGTTTCCAGTTTCTTCATACATAGAATGAGGGGGGTTGGACTAGCTGTTCTCTAACATTGTGTGATTAATTCTTGCCATGAAAATCTGCTTTACTACTTGTTGTGTCTAGCTCATGCGTTTGGGAAAGAGGTAGAAGGATCCAGGAAATAAACTTAAGGGGAAAAAAGCAGAGAAGGTGTGTTAGAAGAAAAGAAGGATCTATAAAGTATCAGTTTTGTAATTCAGAATTTTACTGGGTTCTAACTTCTTTAGGCTGAACTCAGTGCTATTCTCATGTTCAAATTGTTTCTCATCATATTCCCTGGACAAGAGGCTGTATTTGGGAAATCTCTAGGTCTTGAGTTATTATAGTAAGAAGAGGTCATAAAAGAAAGTGGTAGTTTGGCACAGTGGATAGAGTACTGCTTCTGCCACATGCTGGCTGTGTGACCTTAGACAAGTTAAAAACCTTTCAGTGTTGTAGGCAAATTTCTAACACTCAAAGTTGCCAACCTGTATTAGTAGAGATAATTTCCTTGCCTTGAAATTCCTTCTGCTGATGAAATCACAGGTCTGATACCTATCCCTAAAAATAAAAAGATTATTTGTAAGAAATTTTAGTATTTAGTTGGTTCTCCAGACAGTTGGCTGGTACTACTTCAAGGGTTGATTATAAATAATTAAATAATTAGAAATAGAGGAAGAACTCAAGAAGAAGCTATTCAACATTTACTCAATTAGGTTTAATTCATCAAATTTTTATTAAGCACCTATTATGTTCTTTCTTTGGCTTATTGTGTTTTGTGTGGACATAGTAAGATATTAGACTGAGCATTGTAATGTCACTTTCCCCATCTTAATAAAAAGCATTTACCAGTATACAATGCACACTTCTCTTCTCATTAGTACCCCAGATAATAAAGATATTCTTCCTTACATGATCTCTTTTCTTTTCTAATTTAGGATCATTTTGTCTAGATTCATTTTCTAAGTAAGAATGCCTCCTAAGTATTTTCTTTTTGTTTTTAATTTTCAATAGTATTTTATTTTTCCAAATATATGTAAAGATAGTCTCAACATTAATTTTTGTAAAATTTTGTGTTCCAAATTTTTCTCCTTCCCTCCCTTAGACAGCAAGTGTTCTGATATAAGTTAAATATGTGCAATTCTTTTAAACATATTTCCATATTTGTCATATTGTACAAGAAAAATCAGACCAAAAGGTAAAAAAAACTGAGAAAGAAAAAAACAGACAAAAAAGATGAAAATACTATGCTTTGATCCATATTCAGTCTCCATAGTTCTCTTTCTGGATGTGGATGGCATTTTCCATCACAAATCCATTGTAATTGTCTTGAAACTGCATTGTTGAGAAGAATTAAGTCATCACAGTTGATCATCACATAATCTTCTTACTGTGTACAATATTTTCTTCGTATTGTTCACTTCACTCAGCATCAGTTCATGTAAGTCTTTCTAGGCTACACAAATGATCAATAGGAAGTATTTAAGAGAGGGAAAGCACAAAAGTCTAGAGGGTTTTGGAAAGGCTTCTTGAGAAGATGGAAGAATATTCTTCAGGCTTAACAATCTTAGTATGTATTTTCATCATTTCCTTCTTTTGTTTATTCATCAAACATTTATTGAGTATCTAATGTTTATTAAGTACTACTAGGTACTAAGTGAGATAGAAAAATGAGTAAGATCCCTCCCTTCAAGGATATTATAGTCTAAATAGAGAAGATAAAGCATATAAACAAATAGAAAGTATACAATAAATGTTATGAATTGTAACATCAATAAGATCTCAAAAGAATGAGAGATTATTTCCTATAAAGATAATGATAGTTTATAATTCTTGTCTACTACTTTGTAATTAAATCCTAAGAGTTTCCTGAAGCACATAAAGATTATAACTTGCCCATAGCCAGTAAGAGTTCTGGTGGGATTTAATACAGGGCTTTTGATTCCAAGCGTAGGTCTCTATGTACTTTGCCATACTGCCTATTATTGATATCAAGCACTCATTTATGAAGTACCTACAATGGAGCAGACACTATTAGCTAGAGAGATTAAATGAATTATATGCCCAGGTCTAATGTGCCATACGATTTTGTAAATAAAAATTCTTATGAGGTCTTTTTCTGCTGTACTTAATATGACTAAGCTAGACTATTGAACTTGGGAGTGAGGAAAACCTAAGTTCAAAAATCCTATCTCAGACACTTACTAGACACTTACCCTAGGCAAGTCACTTAATCTCTGATTGCCTCCATTTCCTCATCTGCAAAATAGGGATAATAATAGCATCTACCTCAAAGTGGTTATTGTGAGAATCTAAAGAGACAACCCATATAAGACATTTTGTAAACTTTAATGTTCTAGATAAATGCTAGCTTTATTGGTATAGGTGAAATTCCACAGTGCTGAATTGCATAGTACCCTCAAATTGGCAATTACAACTCCATTGCTAGAAATCATATTCCCAGGCTGAAGAGGTGAATCTTTCAATCAACAAGTGTCTCTTTGGCACTTTGCTAAGTCCCAATATACAAAGGAGTTGGCTAGATGGAATAGTGGATAGAGTGTCCAGCCCAGAGCTTCTTAAATTCATTTGCCTCAGTTTCCTCATCTGAAAAAGGAGCTGAAGATGGAAATGGCAAACTATATCTTTGCAAAGGAAACCCCAAAATGGGGTCAGGAAGAGTTGGATCGTTTAGTTAAGAGACCATGAAAAGATGAAGTAGAGGAGAAAAATATTTGTAACTTGATACAAAAGAAAAGAATTCCTGTCTCCTAAACATGGTTCAACATCTCTCTCCCTTCTGGGTTCTGTAAGCTCAGTAAGAGCAGAGACTGGTCCTTTTTTCCATTTTCTGTCTCTAACACTAGGCATGCTACCTGGGTGAAATAGTGGATAAAGTGCCTGTCCTAGAATCAGAAAGATCTGAATTCAAATCTAGCCTCAGACACAACTATAATTAATATTAATTATTAAGATTATAAAGGTACCCAGTGACATTGAAATACATTTATTAAATTTTTTAAATACATTCACAGATTCCAGGTTAAGAAAGGGATAATGTCTCTTTATAAATTTGGAATGAATTCTGTTTTGGAAGTCACATACATGTTTGCTAATTATAAAATACTTGCTATTTAGTCATTCAGTCATGTTGATACTTTGTGACCCCATAGACCTCAGCATGTCAGTGCTACCTGTGAATTTTTTTGGCAAAGATAGTAGAGTAGTTTTTCATATCCTTCCCCAGCTCATTTTACAAATAAGGAAACTGAGGCAAACAGGGTTAAGCCAGTAAGTGCCTCAGGCTCGATTTGAACTCAGAAGTGTTCCTGATTTCAAGTGCAGTACTCTACTATACTACTTACTTGCACTCCTAACTGTAACTGAAGTTTAAAAGATAGACTTTTATTAGTAGAATAAATATTCCACTAAGTTCCACCCTACACTAGGTATCATCTTTTCTATTTATTATCTTTATCACCCCTCTCTTTTTTCCCCTATTTCTTATGGACACAGTCTCCATCTTGCCATTCTTTTATTAATGCTGAGTCCTAATCTTCCCACTGTTATTTCAAGTCTTCCTGCCACTGTGATTCAAGTCACTAGGAGAATTCTTCTCATTGTCGTGAATGTCATTTCTGCTACTCTCTTCAGTCTCAGGCTTGGATTTGGGGTTTTTACAGGAAGTCACTTAGAAAAGCTTCAGCTGACTGAGCCAGTGGGTTGACGGTGGATGACAGCCATCTGACACCTCACATTTTCTGACCCTATAAATCTGTAGTGCTTGGTGGTGGGAGGGAGAAAAGGCTTCATCTGCTTCTGCTGATTTAAAGTGACCAAGACATGCTGCCTGCAAATAGGCTATCAGGGTGAGGCGGAGGGGCTCCCGCTCCCTCTTTGACAGCGTCATTGTTTTGATTATGCTTGTGGGACACAGATGTAATTGAAAGGTTTTGCTGAGATGGGGCATCCAAGCAGCCGTGTCAAATCCCAGGTGAGGATACAAGCTGTCAGCTTCTCATCAGAGTCACACAAGCGGAGCTGACAGCCCAACTTGGGCGCACCAGCTCCAGCCCACCATCTCACTGCCAGCTCTGCCCAGCAATTTCACTGCTGACCTTTTTCCCTTTGCCGACTTGTCAAAAGCTGCAAAGTACAGTCTGACAGTAACGCAGGGAGAAAAGAAGGAAGCCAGAGCCAGGACCTCAAATTAGATAGAATTAGCCATTTCAAGCATCCATCAGCTAGGATAAATTAATGGGCAAGAGCATCTGATGATGCAGGGTGGGCTGGAAGGGAGAGGACAGAGAAAGAAGGAGAATGATTTGTGTAAGGACAAGGGGATGGGGGGACCCGATAACTAGACTCTCTATGTTGTTTGTGTGTTGATAGAATTTTCCCTCATTTATTATATTAAAATCTTGATTAATCAGAATGATGAGGAATTTGCTACTAATTGGGAAGGGAAGAGAAATACTTTTTGATTTCACCTCTTGCTGCAAATCTGCCCAAAATGCACTGAATTCCTAAATTGGTAGGAGTCAGAGCTAGAAAGGACGTCCCATTATCTCATTTATTCCCTCCTTATTTTGTAGTTGGGAAAATAAGGAAGAGAGTTAAAGTGACCATCCAGAGTCACCCAGTATGTTAGTAGTGGAACCGGGACACAAAAATCTAGGACTGATCAAGGTTCTTAGCTAAATAGGTATTCCTTTCTTTAATGATGGGAGATGTTACAGATTCTTCTCTGGGTCATTATTGAGGACATGAGTGATTGTTGTTCATGACTGGAGATAATTACAGGCAGAGGAATATGTTGACCTCAGAACATCCCCTCTAAGTTTGTTTTATGACTCAGTCTCTTATTTGTGGCTTGCCTTTTTCTGCTAAAAGAGGAGTACGGAGAAAATGAAATCCAGTTGCGCGTCTGTTAGTCTAATTCATCCCTTCATTCAACAGATAATTCTTGGGTACCTACTATGCACAGGGAGGCAGAATATCAGAGCTGAAGGAAACTTTCTTAAGGCCAGCCAATACCTGAACCAGAATTCCCTCAGAAATATCCTGGATAAGTGATAATCTAACCTCAACTTGAAGACTTCTAGATATGGTGACCATAATTCTTCTAAAAACAGCTGACTGTACTTTCAGACAATGTTGAAATGCAATATCTCTGACAATTTCAGACAATTCTGTTGTTCAGTCATTTTCAGTTGTGCCTGATTATTTGTGACTCCATTTGGGATTTTATGGCTGGATTAGTCACCATTTTCTTCTCTAGCTTATTTTACAGATGAGGAAATTGAGGCAAACATGGTGAAGGGACTTGCCTGTAGTTACACATAAATAATAAATATTAGAAATTTTTATTTTTTTAATGTAAAGTTCAAATGTGACTCTTTGTGGATAGGCAAGTGGATCCAGCTGATAGGGTGCTGGATCTGAAGTTAGGAACATCTAAGTTCAAGTTAAGCATCAGACTCTATGGCTTTTTGAACTGCACAAGTCATTTCTTTTGTTTGCCTCAGTTTCCCTCAACTAAAATGGGAATAAAAATAGGGCTCACTTCCCATGGTTGTTGTGAGGACATGATGAGACAATATTTGTAAAGCACTTAACAGTGCCTGAGGGCAAACGGAAGGTGCCTGTGTAAATGCTATATAAATGCACTATATAAGGTGCCTATATAAATGCTAGCTATTATGACTTATCATGATCATCATCATTTATTTATTATAACTTTCTCTCTTTGCTCCTAAATCCAGATTATTAAGAAAAGTAGATTAAATCTTATCTCCACTCCATGTGACAGTACATATACTTGGAGTTAGCTATTATGCTCCCCAAAATTCTTCTCTTCTCCAGTCTGAATATCTCCATATCATTTATAGAATGGTCAATCATATCTTTATCAAGGATAATATCCTTTTTTTACTGTCTTCATTATAGCCTTTTGGATATTTTCTCTCACTGTCCTTCCTAATATAAAATGTGCCACCCAAAATTAAAAAAAAAAAATATTCCATGCAAGGACTGATCAGGGCAGAGAACAATTGTATATTCACCATCCAAGTTTAGAAAAAAATGCTGTTCTTAATGAATCCTAAAATTGCATTTATTTTGGTTGCTGTCCCACTATTGACATTCTGAATCTAAAATCTACTAAAAATGCAAGATCATTTTCACACAAACTTACCTAAAGCTATTTCTTTCTAATTCTTTATTTGTACTGTTAACTTTTTTAAACCCCAGTTGTGGAATTTTCCATTTATCCTTCTCATATTTTACTTTATTAAATTTGATCTTGGATCTTGACAGTTAACCAACATGTTGGCTTTGTGTCACCTGCAAATAGAAGTATGACTATAGTGTTGTCTAGACAATTGATTAAAATTGATATGCTAGTCAAGCATAGGAGCAAGGGGTAGGTATCAGGGGCATTCTACTGGAGATTCCCATCTGATAACCTCTAATTAATAATTGATAACTCATATAAATTAATAACTCAATAAATCAGATTTTGGTTTAGTACAGGAGTTTTTAACTTGAGGTTCAGGAACTTGGATGGGAAAAATGTCTTTATTTTCACTAAGTTTTGGTTTTCTCTGTAATCCTGTATATTTTATTTTATGTGTATAAAAACAGTATTTTAAAGGAGATTCATAAGTTTCAGCAAACTGCAAAAAGAAGTTCATAGTCTTCAGCAGGCTGTCAAAAGGGATCTATGACACAAAAAGGTGAAGAACTCTAGGTCTTTATACAACCTCGTCTAGTTTCATCTAATTATCATCTACCTCCCCATCTCTGCATCCTGACAAGAGAGAATTTGTTCAATACTTGTTGAAATCCAGTTATGCTATGTTAATGGAATTTCCCTAATCTGCTAGCCTATTGATTTTTGTCAGAAAAAAAAATAAATTATGGTTGTCTGGCATGGTTTCCTCTTAGTTATCAGAACATTTCTTTCCAAAGAGTCATAAATCATCCATGTTATAATGTTGCTAGGTACAAAGTGAGTTAATCAACTATTAATTTTCATTGTTTTGAAACTTTGAAACATATTTTCATTTTCTCCTCATTTGTTTCTAAGGAAGAAAGTACTCAGGGAAGTATTTAGGTTCCTCATTGATTTCTGTTGGCTGTGATGATCACTTAAAACTGGTAAATATTTCTGTGAGGGCAGAGACTTGCCTTACTTCTGGGTCTCTCCTTCTTGGCACCAAGCACAAGATGTCTCATATGTGTACGTATTTTGCTGTTTTTTGTTTTTCTGTTGTTTGTTCTTTGTCCTCAAAATCACATCAAGGAAGTGATGTTGTGAAATGCAAGTGAATTGGAGTTAAGTGAGGAAGAACTGTGCAAAGTCACCAGCCTCACTTTCTCCTCCAGAGCTGAGTCCAGTGGCAAAATACAGATTGGGATGATTGGAAATGGCCCTGGATGCAGTGGGAGACCTTCGCCTTTTTTGAGCTAAGGTCTTTAACAGGTCTCAGTTTGACTGGGGCAACACCCATTCAGTGATTCGGGCTCAGTAAGAATCGGGCAAAGAATGGCTTCTTTTACCTACCCAAAGAAAATAAAAATTGAGTGAATAGATGAATGACTGAATGAAATTAAATTTTGGGAATAAGCTAGAGTTATGAACTGTCTGCTTGACACAATGAAAGGGACTAGCTCCAGAGTCAGAAGAACAGGGATTATCTCCATCCTCTGCTGTTTACTATCTATATGGCTTTTGCCAAGTCTCTTAACTCCCAGGGCCTCAGTTTCCCTATCTGTAAAATGAAAGATACAGATAAAATGATCTTTGAGGTGCCTTCTAGCCCTGGAGTGATGATCATCATCATCCAAGGCACAGTGAAAAGAGTGTTGCAGAAATTGAAATAAAGGCTTTCCAGCTTTGAACATTTTTAAAGAAGATTTGATTCATTTCTCCTAGCCATTTCAATTCACTGTCACCATGCCTTTGCATTGGCTGTGCCCCATATCTTGAATGCATTCTCTCATCTCCCAGCTTTTTTTTAGAAACTCATCTCAAGAGCCACCTTCTCCATGAAGTCTTCCCTGGTTCCCTGCAACCAGTGGCTAATACCCTTCCTTCCTGTACTCCCTACTTAGTTAGTGTTTACTTTGTATATAGTTTCTTATAGTTTACATGTTATCTCTCTAAATAAACTGCAAACTCCTTAAGGACAATAATTATTTCATTTGTATTTTTATAATCCCGACAGTTAGATACTTGGTAGATGCTTATTGATTATACAGAGTAGGTGTTTAATGATTTTGTATTGAATTGAGGAAAAAAATCTACAAAGATGTATTATGGTGTGCTACCTAGATGCCCCTTGAAATCCTCCCTGATCCTATGATTCTAATACAATAATTCCTAATGAAAATTTCTGTTCTCCTCCCTAATTATTAACTGTTCACCAGATTGAGGTATGATCACCCTTTGGTTATACATACACACACACACACAGACACACACACAGTGTGTCTATATACATATATAGTACATATATACACTTATGTGTACATATGATATTAGTATATAGATATTAGTGTATGGTGGTTTATCCTTCTGTGTTGTGGCAACACAAGAGTATAGATTTTCTAGGATTATTTTCATCTACTGCTGAGCTCTATTATCAAATTAACTGGAAATTCTACTGGCTGGTTTTCCAATGCTCACAACACTTCCTTTCAGACTAGTCTTATTGGCGGACTTCCATTAAAGTCCAGCCAAATTCCTTCTTTGAATTAACACTGTGAGGGGCACTGAGTCTCTTGGTGATAACTCAATGTTTGTACTGAGCCCTCTAGGAAGTAAAGCTACTTGTGACTATGAAGAAAAGGTGTGTTGTACAGTAGGGCAGGGCAGGAAGCCACTGCAACTCAAAAAAATGCTTCTTCTATGTGGATGATTTCTGTAGTGTGTCTTATTCTGCCTTCCATATTTATTTTCTTTATTCCCAGGTTTACCAAAACTTCATCCACACACTTTCAACCCATTATGAATCATTCAGGTTCTATCACCTGAGAGGAATTGCTCATCCACACCTTTTACATCCATTGATTTCATCAAAACAACCACTAAAGGAGATCAGCTTACTGAATGGGAAATTAGAGAGGGGTAAAGATGTAGTAAAGAATGGGAAAAGTATGAGTAAAAAAAAAAAAAGCGAATGGGGCTATTTATCAGGATGAGAAGTAGCCTATTGTAGCCTCTACTCATAGAGACCTGGGACCAAACACAAACATGTCACTGAAGCAATACCAGCTCAGTCCTGTTCTAGCTGGGTGACTTTGGGCCAGTCACTAAAATGGTCTAATCCTCTGTTTTCTCAACTGGGAAATGGGGCTAATAGTGCCACCATGTGACAGGATTGTAGTTAGCATCAAACAAGAATACATACATATATATGTGTGTGTGTGTGTATACATATATACATACAAATATATACATATATATCTTTACACACATATGCATACAAATATATACACATATATTATTTATGTTTATATATGTATATATGTATGCACATTTATATATAGTATACACATGTTGTATACTTTATATATATGTATATGTATATTTGTAGACTTTAAAGTGATATATAAATGTTGTTCAGTCATTTTAGTCGTGTTTTACTTTTCATGATCCCATTTGGGATTTTCTTGGCAGAGATACTGGAGTGGTTTGTCATTTCCTTCTCCAGCTCATTTTACAGATGAGGAAACTGAGGCAAATAGGATTAAGTGACTTGTCCAGGGTCACACGGCTAGTCAATGTCTAAGGTCAAATCTGAATTCAGGTCTTCTGAACTCCAGGCCCGGTTTCTATCCACCACTTAGCTGCCCAAGATAAATTTTTATTCTTATTATGGAAGTAGAATTGATAAGATTTAGTAAGTGATTGACTAGGAATAGCTAATGAAGGGAAGGAGCAAAAGTAACAGCAAAATTTTGATTATGGATCAAATGGCTGGATTGTGGCTGTATCAATGGGAAAGGGAAGTCAAAAAGAATTAGATTTCTCCCCTGTACCAAGGTACCCTCATGGTGTTATTATCCCTTTTTGCAGAAAAAAGAAACAGATTCTGAAAAGTTCATTGATCAGCTCAAGGTCATACAGCTACTAATGACTGAGACAAAATTTAAACCAGGTTTTTTTTATTCCAAGTCTTTTGCTCTGTCTACTACACCATGTGGCCCTCTTATTAACACAAACTGAACATAAAATTGGACAATCCAGTCTTATCCCACACTTCAGTCAATGAATCAACCATCATTTATTGAACTTGCCACGTCACTGGGGATACAATGACAAAAGTAATCTAGTCCTTGCAGATCTGTTCTATTGACCAGATTACAGTTTTACCCGGCTTTGAAAACAAAAATGACATTCGTGCCGACCAGCTTCTAAGACTTTTATACTTCCTGTGGTTCTCATGCCCTTTCCTTTGTCCTTCTCTTTCACACCTGGTCTGTTAAACTCCTCTATTCCCTTCCAGGCACCTCTATGGGGTTTTATATTGTTTATATTTATCTTCTCTGACAAGTACAAAATAGGTTCTTAATAAAACTATCCTATTACAGCACAAGACTTAAGTTAAACATTTTCACTATTACCAAATAAATCCATTTGAAATTCAAATAAACTCAGTCTGAGTAGGAGGTAATTTTTTACTCCAGTAATCCACAGTAGTTTCCAATTTGGAAAATGGAAGCCAGGTGTCTTCTTGCAGAGTGAACTGGCAAGCTGAGGCTAGTCTGTAGATTATTTCTGAAACAATAATGTCATCCTTGGTTGTCTGGATTTTTAAAAATAATGTGCAGAACTTGACCTACTATCAGATTTTGGCAATAATTGCTTGTCTAGTCCCTTTCTACTTTATAGCATCACATCCTTCCTATGAGAGCCTAGGAGAGAATTCAGCTACAAAGCCAGCAGAATTGCGGTGACAGATGGATTTTTTTGATATAGGAATACACTTGAGATGACCAAGGGATTTCTCAGTAACATAATCGCATTAGCCCAGTGCCATTTCCATGGTAAAATCTCTGGAAAGACTATGTTCCTGCCAGTGACATGCTGTGTTCTACAATCTAGCTTTGCAAGACTGTCCAAACTTAACAATGTAATTTATCATCATGGCAATGTATTCTCTATTTGTAAAAATAAGGGAACATTTTATAGAGGCTCCTGCATCATCAATTTAACTTGCCCACTCCCAAGCTAAGATTTTCACTGACTCACTAAAGTTTTTATTCATTTTTAACATTGTAATATTAGTATTATTTTAAAACCTATTATTTATACAAAGTAGATTCCTGAGTTGCTTACATTACTCTATACAGATAATATCTGCAGAGGAAAAATTAAAATGACCAGAAGCAGCACAGTTATTTCATGTAAGTCAGTGTTAGCAAGAGAAAACTTGTATAAGCCAGGAAGATAAAGGGGAAAGAGTGCTGTATTTGCAATCACAAGTTTTAGTGTTGATTTCCAGCCTTTAATTTCTGTATACCTCAGTTTCTTCATCTATAAAAAATCCTTTCTACACTAATTATAATCCTGTAAGCTTACAAGTGGTCTTAAGAGACAAAAGTATTAGAAAGCTACAACTATATCTCTCTCAGAAAATGTCTATAAAATTTTCCATATGCCAATCACATGCCTACATTCCAAATTATCTTTCCCTATATACTGCAGGTACACATTGCATGCATTGACTAGTCAGATCTACTTATCTGCCCTAACCTATCTCCTGCCCTTCAGGCTCACATCTTCAACTGCTTATTGAATACTGCAAATTATATATCCTATTGGTTATCTTAAATTCAACATGTCCAAAACTGAACTCCTTAAAGGAAAGAGATTTAGAATGAAAAAGAAAACATGGTTAATAAACAGAGGAATACCTAGGAGAGGAAATGGGAAAAAAACCTTAGCTTTGGAGAGGAGGATCCACAGAGAGGTTTTAAGAAGTAGAAAGCCATCATAATAAATGGCATTAATCATTTTTATAAATTAGATGAACTGTTCTTGCTAAGAGAAAATGTGATATGAGCATAGTTTGGGACAGTGAATTTCTTGGGTTGCTATGAGAGTCTGTACATGTAACTAATCTGGGTCTCAGCAGGTTGTCTTGTGTAAATATATTTTCTTTCTATCCATGATCTATTGTTCAGTTTGGATTATGGGCAAAATGTCCACAAAATATCATAGATTAGCTTGACCTCTCCATGATATCCTTAGCTGGAGGAAGAAGCTGAAATATTTTACATCAGTTCATACAAGCCTTCCTATACTTCTCTGAATTTCTCTTGCTTCTTATTCTGCAGTAGTCATCTATTACTCTGATTTGCCACAATTTGTTCAACCATTTAGTGAAATTTAATGGTACTTCAAGAATTTGGGATCTATCACCTTAGTCATAAATGAAAAATGATAGGAAAGACCTCTCTCCCTTGTCAAGTAACTGCTATAACTGGTCAGGAAGAGCATTTTTATTATTCTTCATCTCACCAAAAAGAAGAAAATAATTCTCCCTAAACCCAATTTTGGAATTCAAGGTTCAAATTCCTTAAACCAAGAAACTCTCAATTGAAAAAAACCACTTCCTGCTTCATTTACCCATGTGTTCTTAAGAATGTATGTGGGATTCAAAGTATTAGAACTTTACCCTTGCCTACACTTCCCAACAAAAATAAGGGAGGTAAAGTTAGGCAACAGGATAAGACATGGTTCTTATGAGCCCCACAGAAACCAGAGATTATTACTGATAAAATGACAGACCTCAGAGGAACAAGGGTTTTGGTGTTCACAATATTGCATCCAAACAGTGTATGCTGCTGAGCCCGGACCTTTGCAGAAACAGACACTTTTTTAAAATGCCTTTTGATAATGGCACTAAGGCCAGATTTCAGTCCAAGATTCCCACAGAGTTACACCGGATGAGGATTTGGCTCAGTATGAAGGTATCAACTCAAGAACAGCAGCTGCTAAGTAGAATTCTTGGGGGTTAGTTTGAGGGATAGAGCCACTTGAAAAGCAAGGTCAGATGGAAAACAGAGCCAAACCATTTCTCATGTGTCCCTTTGAATTTTTGTCTTTGCAGAGTCCTTCCAAGTGGTGGTACGAGGCAATGGCTTCTATCATGCGAGGAATATTGACCAAGTTCTCTGCAGCTTTAAGATCAATGATACCATTACTATTAGTAAGTGGATGTTCGGCTGCCTCTGAGTGATGTCTCCATAAATGCCATAGAAAGAGCATTGACTGTGGGTCAGGGCTCCTGGGGTGTTTTTGCTGTGTCTTTCTGCCTGTTTCTGTGTTGCCAGCAAACTAACCATTCTTAGCTTGAGGGTGATATGTTTTTATGTTTTTATTCATAAAACCAGAGAGAGATGGCCTCTGGATTAGATGATCTCTTGAACTCCTTTTCCTTCCTAAGAAACAGAGAGCTTAATAGTTGAGAATATATAAACTCATTTATTCTTACTGAACAGATAAGTAGGAGAATGAGATTGTCTAGTTCCATTTTCAGAAGGAAAAAGAGAGAGTTTTTGTGAGCACTGGAAAAAGGTGCACAACTCTGGTCATCCTCATTTTAATCATGTTAGAGACTATGGGATGGATCAGATTTCATCCCTGTGTGGAACTCTCATTTCTCCCTCCTCCACTATGTAGAGAACTTTCATCCCTGTATGAAACACTCCCTTCACCAATGCAGAGTGCTTTCCGAGAACTTACAGTGATAGAAAACTTCATGGAACTGAGAGTTAAGTGATATTACCCCTAATATATCTCAAGCCTTGAGGTCAGGTTTTTCCAACTCCAAGACCTTGGAACTGCATGGAACTGAGAGGGTTAAGTGATATCATCCCTGACCACACAACTAGTATCTCTCAAGCCTTGAGACTAGTTCTCCAAAGCTAGTTCTCTGTCTACTAAGCCACATAAGACATTAGAAAATTTTATTGCTTAGGTATTAGAGAATTATTATAGAGAGAATTATTAAAGAATTCTAGTTAAAGAATATATTATTTAGCTAATTCTCCCCGTTCCCTCTGTTGGCCCCTGGTTCGACTGTCTAGTTATGAATTTTGTTTGTGGCTTTGGATCCCTAAAATAAATTCTCTCCTAGGACTCACTGGTACCTAGTTGTTTCTTTCTGAACTTTAGAGAATAGTATAAGCATGATACTTGATGAACTTAAAGGACAAATCAGTGAGGAACAAGAGCTTTCAACTTGGCTTTTAGGAAACCTTAGGGCAGACTGTTCATTATGAAAGTCAATAACTTCTGAATTTACCATGTATTTACATTAAGAAATAAAATAAAGAGATTCATTTTGTTTGAAGTAATACTAAATATTCCCAGTATTGCTTGATGAGTTTCTTGTAACCCCCCTGGGAACATGAGTATCTCAGATTGGGAATCTCTGATCTAGAACATACCCCTTTCTTTTATGTCCTCAATTTTAAGCTTCCAAAGGACAGAGACTGTTTCTTTCTTGTTTTCAGTGCCGCTTAGAACAAACACTCATTTAATTGAATTGAAAAAGTATTCATTCTAGAAGAGATTCCTCCCAGAGATCTTTAAGTCCATAGAGTTATTTCTCTCTCCTTTCTCAAAGCCTGCTGTTTTCTCACCACTTTGGACTTTAAGGCCCAGTGATTCCACAAAGCAGAGGTCATAACTGTTGTCCTGACTATCTAGGTTCAACTCAGGACAGGAGCAATCCCAAGCTGTCTGCCCAAGTGATGGGCTGTGAAACAAGGGTCTGGCTCCCAGCCAGTTCCCAGGAATTCATCAAAAGAGTCACTACAGCAAAAAACATGAATTGACCACTCTGGAATTCAAGCCTAGAAGCCAAGGATGGCATCGATCGCAGAGACCGATTTTTCTGTTCTCAGGCAGGGCCTGCTCCTAAAAGGAGTTTTATCTACTTGGCAAGGGAACCATGACATATTTCTACTTTCAAGTTCATTTCTGATTTACTGTCCTTGTTCAGAATGGTCCTTCTGACCCCTTTCTCCATCACAGACTTCACCACAAAGAGAAAATAAGACTGCAGCCTGAGTCATGACTTCTTTTCCCAGTTCCGGCTGGTTTAAATATATATCTAAATTGTGAGTTGCCAATGGGGACCTGAGTCTATTCCAGTTTCATATGTATATTTCCCAGAAAAGTGTGTTTATCCTGGATAAGGAACTGACTACAAGGCTGGGCTCTTCTCCCATAGGACTATTTTTATGTCACCATTCTTCTGTCCAAATACATTTCCTACTTACCAGGGTATGCTTGAGTAAAAGTATCCCCCCATACACACAGCATACTTCTTTCCCTGAATGCCTTCCCAGATTTCCCATTGACTAGGGCCACGTTGGTCCAGAATAGCATCCTGATCAGTTTTTTTTTAAGAATTGCTTTTAATTATCTTTGCTTTGTCTCTTCCCTAAGACCCCATAGCCTTGAGTTCAAAAAAAATTTTAATGTCTTTTACTTTAAAAAAAAATATTACTGTTTCTCAGAAATCAATACTATTTACCTTTACCAGTAGGACTTATGCCTTGGAATCACAAATTTAGAGCTGGTAAGGACCTTAAGGCACCTTGGAGGCAAAGGGTAGTTACAAGAGATAAGGTGGAACCTGATTCTAGGTTTCCTTATTCTGTTCACTGTCAACCAATGATTTAGAGTACTTTGTAGTTATTCTCTTTGAAGTATTCAGCTTCTGAGGTAGCCATGTCAGGAAGACTTGAGCAGATCACTCATCCTGTTTCCTCACCTGTAAAATCCTCATAACCATGAGGATAAAATGAGATAATATTTTTAAAATATGTTGCAGATCATAAAATTGCTATATTAATGCTAGTTATTTTTATTATTTTATATCTTGAATTTTAGAAGGAGTCAAATACATCATCTTCCAAGAATATCATACTTCTTTTCTGGTTCTGAAGGAAAGAATTTAGTACTAATTCTTACAATATTATAGTTATTAAAAATAGCAAAGACAGTTTTAAACTGTATAGCATCTAAAGGAAAGTATCCAGGTTGGCAAAGGGCCTCAAGATTATGTCATATGTGGATTGCCTTAAGGAAATGGAATTGTTTACCCTGGGAGAAAACCAAGGAAGAATATGATAGCTGTATTCATGGATTTGAAGGACGGAATCCAGAGGGATGCTTTTGCTCCTTTTGGCCCCCAAAGGCAAACTAGGAACAATATTTATGAGTATCCTAGAACTACCATAGGAAAGGACCGTCTAGTCAAATCCCCTCATTTTTTTTAGGCTGGTAGAGTCAGAATTCAAATCCAGAGCTTCTGACTGTAAACCAAGAATTCTTGCCAGTATGCCGGTCTGACTGTATATTTACTAGAAGGAGGATCTTCTATAGTCCCAATATTATAGAAATGTAGAATTCTGAACTCTTCCAGATGGATGTAGAATAATTTTGGTAGAACCAGGAGAACCATTTATACAAGAACAACACTGTAAAACAAATTACTTTGAAGGCTGTAAGAAATCTGATCAACCGTGACTCTAGAAGACTGATGATGAAACCCCTCCTGACAGAAAGGTGATGGATTTGGGGTACAGAATGAGACAATTTGAACATAGACAATGAAGGAATTTGTTTTGCTGGACTATTAATATTTGTTACAAGGAATTTGTTTTTCTTTTATCTTTTTTTAATGGGATCTGGGTGAGAGATAAGATAGATTCCTGTTCATTTAAAAAATACTTTAAAAAAAAAAGAAACAGGGACTATAGGTATGGAATGTTACAAACACTTTCAGATGAGTCCCTACATTATTAGTTTTTTTAATTGTTTTCATTTATTAAAAGAGAGCTTTTCTAGGGTGGGAATAAATATTGATAATGTACAAATAAAGCATATAAATAAAACTTTTTTAATGAAAAGAAGGCAAATGCTAAATGATCAAAAGATCAAACAGCTTTCAGAATAGGAAATCAAAGATATAATAGATAATCATATAAATATGTTCTAATCACTAATAATTAGATAGATGCAAATTAAAATAACTCCTGGGATACCATTTCACACCATCAGATTGGCAAAGAAGCAAAAAAAGGAAAACAACAAATGTGTGAAAATAGGAATACTGATGTGCTGGTGGTGGAGTTGTGAGCTGATCCAACCATTCTGAAGAGCAATTTGGACTATAAAACTTCATATACTCATTTATCCAGCAATACTACATCTAGGTTTGTATCCCAAAGAGATTAAAGAAAAAGGACAATAACACACATTTATGAAAATATCTATATTTTTTGTGGTGTAAAATATTGGGAACTTACAGGATACCCATCAATTGGGGAATGGTTGAACAATTGGTATATAAATATGATAAACTACTATTGTAATATAAGAAATAATGAAGAAGGTGGTTTCAGAAAGTTCTGGAAAGAACTTATATGTACTGATGCAAAGTAAAGCAAGCAGAACCAGGAGAACAATGTACATAGTAACAGCAATATTTTGTAATGATTAACAGTGAACGATTTAACTACTCTGATCGATACAGTGATCCAGCACAACTACAAAGGCCTCATGATGTAAAATGCTATCCATCTCCAGATAGAAAATTGATAGATTTATAGTACAGATTAAAACATTTTTCCCTTTATTTTTGTAATATGGCTAATGCAGAAATACTTTTTGCATAACTTCATATGTATAATGGATATCATATTACTTGCCTTCTCAGTGGATAGGGGAGGAATAGAGAGAGGGACAGAAAAATTTTAAAAATGAAAATTTTTTAATAAAATGGATAAAAAGAGGGATTTCCTAATTCTTAGAGACACCAAAAAATTGAAATGGGCTGTTTTAGGAGATAATGATTTCCCTCTTATGGAAGGTCTTCAAGCATAAGCTACAATGCTCATTTATCAAAAATGCTGCAGAAAGGATAATTGTTTGGATACAAGTTAGATTAGATAGCCTCCAATATCCTTACCAATCCAAAATTATATAATATTTTCACAATGTTAAGGGACAAAATCTGAGTCATTTGGTGAAATTTTCATAGATTAGTAAACTTTTAAAACTAGAAAAGACTTTATTATATACCAGCTGCTCATTTTACAATAGAAGAAACTGTGGTTCAGGGAAGCCAAATAGACTGTTCAAGACTATATAAATAATTTGTCACAGAAGTGGATTAGAATCCAGGTCTCCTGACTTGTTTCACTGCTTTGCCATTGCCTCTTCTAATTCATTTTTCTTTACTTTATTTGTGAAGTTTACAGGAATCACATGTAAATATTCACATGTAAACACTGAATTGAAGCTGCAGGTAGCCAAGATTTATTTAAAGTTTATCCAATTCATTTCTTCATTTATTTAGCCAATGAGCCTATTAGGATTCTAGGAATATAATGAGACACAAAACTCTCTACTTTGACTTTTCACCTGTGCTGCCCTCCCTAGTAATGTCCTAATCCAACTTCTCATAAGTTTTTTTTCCTCTTCTGTGGTTTTGTTTTAGATGAGAAACCAACGGTTGTGCAAGATACCTACTTATTTTGTCCTGCACCAAAGCTGGATGAGATTGGACAGTAAGTGAGAATAGAACCTTCTCAACCTTATTTTGCATGATTTCCCTTTGCCCAATGTAAGTCCCAACTGCTCTACTTACTGTCCCATTCTTTTGTGCCCTTCCTACCTTTGATAGGGCTATCTTTTGGGCATCTCCATTCTCCATACCCAACCCCAACCCCTTTCTGTCAAAAATGAAAATTAGTTAAGTACTGACTCAATTTGTCAATTCAAATACCACTTCCTTCTTAACTTTCCCAGATTCCCCCTGCCAGAAGTGATTGCTCCCTCCTTGGATTTCTCATAGAGTTTTGGGCAGACAGTTTCTTAATATTTGCCTGCTGTGGGATATTCTTCATATAGCTGTCTTTTGCTCCCTACTATGTTGTTTGCTCCTTGAAGGCAGAGATTACATCTGATTCCCCAGAAACCTATACATAGTAGATCCTTAATAAATCTTTGTCAAGTTTTAATTTGTCCCATGTATAGAAATAGCAAGGGAAAAAAATATATACTTATGTACATAAAATTTTGAATATAGAACTAATAATTACTTGCTGTGAATAATGTTCTCAATTTGCATAAATCTCCTAAGAAACCCAACAACTTTTTTAAGTCTTTAAAATATCTCTAGAAGATGAGTCTAGAAAAAGCATTGAACTTTGTTTTGTTTTCCCTCTACTTTCTCCATATCACAGAAGTAAACACTTGCATGCTTTTGTACCACCATTGGTTTGGTGTAATCCTGTGTAAGCAGATGGGATTTTTTGTTTGTTTATTTTTTAAATCCACACTTTGATCTATTCCCACAGCAAAAACATTCTCCACTAATGCAGGTCAACAGCTCCTTTGTCTCATATAGTCTTGGTATCATTGAAATGTCTTGGGCATATAGCTAGTGTGTGTGAGTCAGAAGTTAAATTTAGCTCTTCCTGACTAAGATGGGCACTTTCTCCCCTATTACATGCTGGGTTTCAAACTGAATGTCAGCTGGAACATATGATATATAGAATAGTTCTTTTGAAATATGAAATTGTCCTGATCAATGCCCTAGAGAAGGAAGCAGGGACAAAGTGATAAAGAAGGCAAGGGTAATGTCTGGAGAGGGTTGTCTGTGAAAAATACCCTTCCCGTGATGTCTATTTTCCCATGCTTAGGTGTGGTCTACCCACAGGTAGCAAAAAACGTTTTATAGATTAATAATAATGATGATGATGATGATGTGCTCCAGTTCTGTATAGTCAGCTGACTTGCGGTAAACCCAGGAGAACAGCTGCAGCCACAGTTCAGTCTTTAACAAGAATGGATTTAATATCCTAGCAAGAGTGGTCTCATGGGAACCATAGGAACATGCAGAATACCACCTCTTACATTGACTGTCTCTCTGTGTGTTCTAGGGTGGTTTTTCTCCAAGTCAGCATGAACAAAGGGCTCACCTTCATCTCCAGCTCAGTCAGTATCACCAGCACCAAATGTGTAAGTATGAAGGATATGATCCTGTGAGCCAGAGTGAATCAATCCAGAAATGTCGATGAAAAAACTAAATTTTTCTTTTTAGAGTGTTTCTTTCTTAGTTGTAAAGGTATTAGATATTACCCTCCAGCTAGAAGAAAGAAGTGAAGTGTTATCCCCATCGTAAAAACTAAGACAGCAAAAACAAAACAAAATAAAAAGCTGGAAGCAATAAGATTTATAATCTTGGGACCTGTGTTCAAATCCCATTTCTGCTGTTTATTATCTTTGTGATCTTGGTAAGATATCCATTTCCTCAATCAGAAAATAAGGGGTGGAGTCTCACTTCTGAGATCCCTTACAGCTCTAGCATTTATGACCCTAAGTCTAATTCCTTTTCCATTTTTCATATAGTGACTCTAAATTGAGAATTAATAATCCTATAGCAATCACTAGGGAGGCCTGCAAGCAGTAGGATAAGCTCTTGCAATATGCTTTCTAATATATGGCTCACCTTCCCTTTTAGACTAGGACAATATCCCAAGGTATTATCTTTAGACGGAACCCTGTGGTTAAAGCCACAAGCCTCCTTCTATCAAATTGCTACATCTATGAGAAGCTCTTTTAATTGAATAAATGTTTGAAAATTATTTTACCTGAGCAAGGTCACATTCTTTCCTTTCCCAACCTTCCACCTGAAAAGGGTTATCCTAGAAGAAATAAAGTTGGCATGAGGGCAGGTGACAAAAGGGGATATTTTGGCATTTGAAGTAAGTTGTTTTCAGTTGCAAGAGTGATTTGACATGGGGCAGCTGGATGGCCCAGTGTATAAAATGCCATCCTAGAGTCAGGAGTACTGAGTTCAAATCTGCCCTGAGATACTTACTAGTTGTATGACTTTAGGCAAGTCACTTAATCCTGATTGCCTCCCAAAAAAGCAATTTACATAAAGAATTTTTTTAATTAATGTTTGGACTCCAGGTCATTTGTATAAAAATTATGATGATTTTCCATAAGGTTCATAATAGGGATGAATGTTGTTAAATGTAAGAGAGATAAGTGGAACCAAGAGTCCATACAGCCATTAGCAACTTTTACAAATTACTCTCAGCTAGGAAGGACTACTGATATATGGCTTCTTCTTGGAGTATGAGTGACGGACACTTAGAGAGATAAAAGTTTAGAGCAGTATGGCCCAGGGTGGGGCAAAATTGAGGGTGCTGGCCCTACCCACTTGGTACCTTGGTTGTATGTACATCCCTAATGCCCAGGCCTTTAGCTGTCATCAGCATTTCATCAGCTCACTCACTAAGAAGATCAGACTAGGGCTCATGTGAAGCCAGGTGTGTTCCAAGCCTGTTCAGTCTTGTTGCATTAAGCACGTTCCTTCTCCTTTTGCAGATTTCTCCAGTTACCTTTTCTTCTCCTGTTTTCTTCTCTTTGGCTCCCCAGCTTTAGCTCTCACCTGGCTCTCTCATGACTGCTGCAGTAAGTTTTCTCTCTTTTCCTTCCTCTAAAAAGCTCATTTTCCTACTCCATCAGATTCACAATCTACAGATAGAGGCTAAAGCCCTCTTTCATCTTGGTTCTTCCATGAATTTGATACCTAAAAGACATCACTCAGGTGCCAGCTGGTAAAAACTCAACCTTTTTTGCAAATACTTAAAATCAGAATTATATGTGCTTTCAGTATATGGAAAATTTGGACAGGAAGAAAAAGCATGCCTGAGGAGGGAGTAGTATGTCTGCTCGGTTAGCTTTTTTCTTGATTCTGGTACCAACTTGCACAGTCTTAACTACTATTTACTTAATCGTCTCCATCTAAGGGAAAGTATGTGGGTATGACTCCATGATCACTTGTCCCTGCACATCCCAGCCCATCAGCAAAATCAGCTTTCCAAAGCTTTTTTTATAAATTATTTTGCACTTTTCTTAATGTGACTCCAACCAACTGATTTCTCCCTTTCTCTCTTTGTTTTAATTTGGAACAAAGCGAACCTTGTAATTCCTCTCCCACATTCTCTGCTGATTTTCATATTCAGAATCTGCTTAATCTCTCCATCATGTGTGGATTTTCCCCCTCCTTTCCTTAGTTCTCTTTCATATTTTTCTATTTTTCAGTTCTTGAATGTCAATACTTAGATGTCACATAGATATTTACCATAAATAGAGGGGGTGATATTCCTACATAGAGTGGAAAATTAGATTAAATGACTTGCAAGATCCCTCTCAACTGAAACCATAAAATTAATGAGAAGCAGCATAGTTCAGTAAATAGGACACTGGACTTGGCATCCAAGAAGTCTTGGTTCAAAACTTGCCCCAGATGTTAACTGTATGACCTTGGCAGGTCCCTTAGCCTCTCAGTGGAAGGAGTACTGAATGTGGAAACAAGGGTTTAATAGCTGAATGACCTCTGTCATTGTACCTCTAGATCTTTGTTTCCTTATTTGTAAAACGAAGTTATGTATCTTAGAGGGTTGTTGAGACAAATCTGCTTCATTAACTCTAAAGCACTCTTGAAGAGTTAACCATTATTTCTCTCATTGTGTGTCAGTAGCCCACTAAATGCTATATCAATCCTCAAAAAATCTCCATAAACTAACTTAAAGTATCTTAATAAGTCTGAATCTCCCAGATTTTTTAATCAGCTGACTCTGGGATTCCATGGGGGTGAAAAAATAAGGTTTAGGATTATTAAACAAAAAAAAGTGATTGTATAGTTGCTCTTGGGATGATATTGTAATAAAACAGATTTATTTTAGTGATCAACCAAGCATTGTTGAGCTGCTTATTAATGAAGAATTCCTAATATCCCTTTCTGTTTGGGGAAATTTTGGTTATCCCTGACATCCTATTGATGAGGGGTGATATGAGCAAAGCAGAGATGACCCATAATTCTGTCTCTTATGCCTTTCATCTCCTTCTGTGATGTCTTCTGAATTGGACCCTCTGACATTTAGAGAAGTGATCTGGACATTTCCTTTGTTTGCAGCTTAGCGGAACAATTCTCTTCATTGCCTTGTTGGTTCTATTTCTGTTACTGGCCCTGGCCCTTCTCTGGTGGTTCTGGCCTCTTTGCTGCACAGTGGTAAGTACTCATTGGACACCATCTTATCCTTAGATACATAGAGAGACCCAGGCTTGCAGGGTGAGTGATGAGTGAGAACCTAGGGTTTCTGCTGTTCCAAATCTCCCTCCTCCCTCTTCTTCCTTTCCCATGCAGTGCTCCCAAGTCCCTCAGGGATGAGGGCAGACACATGAGGTTAATAGAGAAAACCCTAACATTTCTCAGTAGCCTCTCTAAAATAGAAAGACTATCATAACTGATGACTAGATTCCTAGGCCAGTCCACAGTAGTCCGTTTTACCTGAAATATAATTAATAATCCATGTTGGGAGAAAGCAATGTTGCCTGAATGCTACATGGGAAAGAATATAGATATATTTGTAGACAGAGACACACATACAGAGTGGAGGGCATTACAGCCATTATTTTTCTAGATGACAAAATTCTATTTCTACATTAATGAAGCAAGAAATATTCTGGGCAAAGTAGTTTATGATCTAGATACATAAACTTAATGGAGAGTATCTTTTTAAAAAATTCTTTCTCTGAGCAGGGTTGGATCTTGTTAAACAGAAGTAAAACTTAAGAGATGGAGATTCAAAGCTTAGCCCCAAAGCTTGCCAGCTAGGGGTCCTTGCACAATCACTTAAACCATTTCCTCATCTATAAGATGAGAATAATATTACTTGTACTAATTCCTTCTCAGAGTTGTTGTGAGGAAAGTATTTTACAAAGCTTAAAGTGCTATTATATTATGTGTGTTATCAACAATATTTTCTATAGTTTTCATTGCAAATATATGTGATGAGTTTACTAGCCATCGGGAGCTAGCCTAAGAGAGAGAGAGAGAGAAGAAAGAGAGAGGGGGGAGAAGGAGAGGGGAGAGAAGGAGGGAGGGAGGAAGAGAGAGAGGGAGACAGAAGAAAGAACATCTATGAAGTGCTTACTCTGTTCCAGGCTATGTGATAAGTATTTGAGATCCAAGTGACAAGCAAGACAGTTCATGCTCTCAAGGAGTTTACATTCTAATCAGAAAAGAAAATGCCTACTGAGGAGCTGGAAAGAAGTATGTGATAAAGAGATGGCCAGAAAGTGTTATGGAAGCCTAGTCCCAGGCAAAATGAGACACTCTCCTTTATCAGAACCTGGGATCTCAAGGTTTTTGTTGGGGGTAAAAGGGAAAGATCAGGGTCAGACACAACTGAACGACTGATTAAGAAAAACAAAAGGGGAAGATGGCTACAGTGGAGGCAGCATGAAGAGGAAAGTGTGTCTCCAAGCTAATAATGAGGATAGTATTTGTTTCCAAAATTTATTTGCAGTGACTAACAGTTAAGGAGAACTGATAAAGGGGAAATATTTCCTTTAATAACAATAAATAGGTCCAGAGAAATGGTTACTTGTTTCCTGCCTTCAACAGCAGGCTAAGAGGCTGGCCGTGAAGCCCACTTTAAAACTCTGCTTTTGTATGATTCCAGGTGATTAAGGAACCACCCCCACCTCCACCCCCACCAGCGGTAAGTAGCATTAATTCTAACTTTCACAGCATTTAGTCTACAGGAAAAGTGATTGCCTTTAGTTGTTTTGTTTTGTTTTGTTTTGTTTTGTTTTAATTTCTGGACAAAGAAGCAGAAGGGCAAAAGCAACAGATGTTTAGAATTGAAGACAACCATCCTGATACTTCCCATCCACTTCACAAATCAAACCAAATCCCATGCCTTTCCCATCAAATTTACTCATTCTTGGGTTGCCTATATCAGACAACATCTAAACTGCCTACTGAATTAAAGAAGGACTTTGAAAGTTCAATAAGTGATGTCCTGCTGTTAGAGTGACTGCTCACAGTTGCCCCAAGAATATCACCATGAATGAGTGTTCCTGTCCCTCACTCTCATAGCTAATCAGTGATTTCATTGAGTGAATTGCTGTCTCACTTGTTCTGCTACAAGGCAGTAGCCTGTCTCATGCACAATTCATTCCCACAGTGTGGCCGTCTGTGCCCTCCCAAGCAAACTGTGCTCATGAATCTTTTATACAGAGTTGATATAAATAAAGGTGGCCTGGAGAGAGAAGAAGAAGGGATACCATGATGCTTGCAGGCTTCTCAGGGAAGAACCACAGCTGTGAAAACAATAGGGTTTTATTTGCCCTTAACATGTAAATACACCATGCCGGGACCAACCAATCTGGAGACACTATGGGACTTGGCGTTATCCAAGATAGTTTGTATCACCTGACAAGTCTCTGACAAATATATAGATACTAATTCCAGTTTATCCTGTATATATCTTGTCCATCCATCACTCTTTGCAAATTGTCATTAGACTGTGAATTCCTTGTATTTTTACCTTTATTTGTATCCTCAGTGCTTTAGCACAGTCTCTTGCACTTGATAAGCACCTAATAAATTCTTGATGACTTAACTTGACTAGGACTCAGATGAAGAAGATGGATTGCCCAAAAAAAAGTGGCCAACAGTGGATGCCTCTTATTATGGTGGCCGAGGAGTTGGAGGGATTAAAAGAATGGAGGTAAGAAGAATTTACTCCCTTTTGAATAATCACAATTGACCTTGATCAGAGGAAATGAAAGTCAGAACTTATATGAGAGAGATAAGATTTGGCTTGTTTATTAATTTTATTAATTTTATTGGATCTTTGATGTCATTAATTTGGGACTGAGGAATAGGGGAGAGAGGTAGAATGATTTTTTAGGACATTCAGTATCTTTAACTTGTGTCTAGTTTCCAGACTTGCCCATTTTCACCAAGAGCTTCCAGTGATTTTGGTGGATTCCTTCTGTGAAGTCAATAGGACCTCTAGCAGACTGCCTGGAATTTCTAAACATTTGGGGCTGCTTCACATCTATTCAATTCCAAGACCTGCCTCGTGAGAAAGTGTATAAAGATGATGTCATCAGGTTAGGGAATGTCTTGGATTTCAAACCACTGGACCAACGCATTGACAAATAAGGAAATATTGAGTCATAGATACATCAGGCTTGTCCTCACTCAGACTGAAAAATGGAAAGGAAAAACCCTAAGTCTATTTAATCCATTTGAAAATTGATTTGGCAAAGTTTAAAGAACTCAAACAAGTAGTTCCTCAAGTTTCCAGTCAAAGGAGGTGGGGAAGAGAAAATCCTTAAGTAGATTGTGAACAACTGTGTGAAAAAGAACTTAAGCTGGCAATATTTTCAGACATCCCTTTTCTTTTTCTGTCCTTGTGCTCAGGTGAGATGGGGAGACAAAGGCTCAACAGAGGAAGGGGCCAAACTGGAAAAGCCCAAAAATGCTGTCATCAAATTACCAGAACAAGAATTTGAGCCGTGGGAGCCTAAACCAAAGAAGCACAGCAGGAAAGAGCTTCCTTCACAGAGAAAATGGTACACTCCCATCAAGGTGAGTAGGACATGGGTTGGGTACATAAATGTGGAAGGGAGACTGGGATATGGACATTTTTCTTTAGTTTCTCCATTTACAGGACTCAAGTAGGATTTAGAGCTGGAAGAGGCCTTGGAGGTCATGTAATCCCAAGTATTTAATTTTACAGATGAGTAAAGTGAGTCTCAGAAGGGTCCCACAGGTCCCACAGTTTATAAACTTAATAATGGATTACAGTCTTATGATAGAAAAAGACATTAGAGATTACCTCATCCAAGACCCTCATTTTACAGATGAGGAATCTGAAATCCAGAAAGATTAAATTATTTTACCAAGTCATATAATAAGAGATAAAGATAGGCCTCAAATTCAGGTTTTCTGATTTCAGAACCATCCTAACTCTATCATGAACTGGATTGCTGTAGTTTATAGTTCTCTCATTAGTCATTAATATACTCAAGACTCCATCATGCTAGCTTGTTCTTCCTCCAGCCATTAAAAAAAGCAACTTTGTCTTTGGTCCAAGACTATTTCTTCCCCAGCAGATCAGTAATTTGCAGCTGAAGAATCAAATCAAACACCTTCTTATTCAGATTCAGATGGATGACAATTCTAATTTTAAAATATTAATTGTGTATTGGCTGTGTACTAACTATATTGACTGTGTAAAGTAGTAGTGATATAAAGCCCGTTCCCTCAAGGAACACATAAACCAGAAAAATAATTCACAGTCTCTTGTGTATCCACAATTATTAGGAGCAAAGTCATTCAGAAGACTGTATAATTGACACCAAAGAATTGACATGCTCACCATCAGTACCCCATACTCTAAAGATGAATTTATAAAAAGATACTTATTGAGCATTCTTGTGTTAGATACTGTGCTAAATACTGAGATTATAAAGAGGAAACACAAGATAATCCTTGCCCTCAAAAATTTTACATTCTAAAAGGGGAGAGATTACCTGTATGGAGAAATGATGGCTCATAAAGAGTATTTTGATCTGGGAAGGCACAAGGATGATGAAAGCTGCCTCATTCCCAAAGTATATAGCTGTAGTTACAGAACTGCTGCATATTTGTGCCCATAGGGAAAGGGTACATTTTTCTTCTGTATCAGAAAATTAAAGGATACCCATCCCCACCTACAAAAGGCAATGTAGTTCATATTCAAAAAAGTACCATAGTATATACCAAAGATCTCTAGCATAACTGGAAGAGGAAAAACAACAAAGCATAAGCGTTTATTTGGTGATTACCATGTGCCAGGCACTATGCTGAACCCTAGGGATATAAATACAAATAAAAATAAAGCTCAAGAAACTTGCATTTTGATGGAGTAAGATAGCCCACAAAGGGAGAACTAAAAGGAGCAAGGAAGTTTTGAGAAGGGGATAAGCCCTTGAAAGGGCACAGTGACAAAGCCTAGAGAACCAATAGCATAGCTCAGAATAAAGCATGACTGGCCTGGTTCCATCCCCAAAAAGGAGGCCCCAAAGGGAATTCATCAATGTGAGAAAGTGGGTCCACATGGTAGAGGGATGTTCTGGGTGAGAGGGTCCTAGGACAGAATCTTGCAAGAAAATAATAATAGCTTTACCAATTCTTTGGTAATATAAATGCTTCTTGACTTTATTTGGCCTACAGTAGCCTACCTCAGTATATAAATAGTGCTGAATTGAGGAGACAGCATAAGTAGCAGTGATATCCTGAAGTCTTATCATGTGGATCAAAAGAATTTGATTCCCTTTGCCTCCCAAACAGCTGTGCCCAAGTGAAGCTGAACATGGTTTTATCATCACTTTCCAATCTCTTGCATTTGTCAATCAGAGGGATTATTTGGGGGCAAGGGAGACCTAATTCCATTTCAGTTTATACAGTGCTCAATTTGAAGTCAGAAGACCTCAATTTTAATGCCTTCCCATTTACAAGACATTTAGCCTTAGTCTGCTCATGTGAAGATGAAAGCATTAGAGTAAATGGTCCCAGATGTTTTCACCTCAGAATCATCGATCCTGTTATAAATAATCACTTCCTTTCCCCTCATAGCCTACAATCTTTAATTTTCCAATTATCTGTAGGATCCTCAAAAATCTCCATTTTCTTCATAGACACCCCCTTTTATGCAGAATTTTTTCTCCTTCAACAACAGCCTTGACTTTAAATCTTAATCCTGATCCCAATTCCCCCCCAAATTATATCTTATCATAGATGAGTCATGGCTTTTGGAGAACAGGTACTATTTTATGGGATAATGCTTAATTTGTAAATATGATCAGTACAACACAGAAGAATTATGAGAAAGTTACCTAAATCATGACTTTAAAAATCAGCAAAAGCTGAAAACTGATAATATGTGGCCTTTTTTAGGGCAAACTGGATGCATTGTGGGCATTGGTTCGACAAGGGTATGACCAAGTATCACTTATGAGACCCCAGCCAGGAGACAAGGTAAGACATCACAAGTGTGATCTTTTTGTGGCCAGTAGTGTATTTCTCTTATTCCTTCAAGAATCTTTCAGGTGGACATGGCTCTTTTCAACAATGAAATATTCAGGATGATTCCAATAGACTTGTGATGGAGAGAGCCATCTGCATCTAGAAGGAAGACTATGGGGACTGAATGTGGATCACAAAATAGTATTTTCACCTTTTCACCTTGTTGTTTGCTTGCTTTTTTTTGTTCTCCATTTTTCTTTCCTTTTTGATCTGGTTTTTATTGCACAGCATGATAAAGGTGGAAATATGTACAGAGGAAAAAAATAGAATCTTTCAGGGCAGCTCAGTAACACAATGGATAGAGTACCAGCCCTGAAGTAAGGAGAACTTGAGTTCAAATGCAGCCTCAGACACTAGCTGTGTGACTCTGAACAAGTCACTTAACCCTAGTTGCTTCTCCCCACCACAAAAAAACCCTAAAATAACAAAAAAAGGTGACATTTGAGTTCAGCTTTGGAGGAAGCTTGGTTTAAAGTAGTGGAGGTGAGGAGGGAAAACATTCCAGGTGCAGGGAACAACTTATACAAAGACATAGACATGACATACATCATGTATGGAGAATAACTGATGAGCCATTTTTGATGGGATGTAGTTGAACATAGCCAGACATAGTTGGAACATAAAGTACATTATGGGGAGCCAGGTATAATCAGCCTAGAAAAATAATCTTGAGCCAAATTGTGAAGAATTTTGAATGTCAAAGGAAATTATATTTTACCCAGAATCAAAAGGGAGCCACTGAAGTTTCTTAATCAAAGATGTGACATTATCAAAGAAATATCAGTTTGATAGCTGTTGTGGAGTGGAAAAAGGAAAGACCAAAAATAGGAAGACCAATTAATTATGAATCTATCTTCCAGATGGGTTGATGGCCTGAATTATGGTGGTTATATTAAGGATAGAAGGGTGATAACTGCAAGAGCTCTTATAGAGGTAAAAATCAGCAAGATTTTTGATGGGATATGGGTCAGTGACTAAGAATGAAGAATTGAGGATAATTCCTAGGTCATGAGAAGAGTGGAATAGGGAAATATAGAGGATGGGGTGGGTTTAAGGAGAAAGATAAGTTCTGTTTTGGACATGTTCAGTTTGAGATGTCTATGGGATTTCCAAGTGGAAAAAGTTAGAGAGATGGGACCAAAACTCAATCATCTCAAATCCAAATTGACTTCAATATGAAGGGAAATTTAATATTTCTTATCTAAGTCTTAAATAAGCATAAAAATCATCCTTATGAGCACTCAGAATCATTACCTTGAAAATGATCATAAAAATTTATTTTATGTAGTATACTTAGAGTTAATTATACTTAATAAGTTTTCACTATATCCCATCGCCAGTTACAAGAATTTTTCATCAATAAATAATTATTAGTTTCTTCCTTTTGGGTTTTGATGCCTTAGGTGATAATTATGTTGGAATTCATTTATACTTTCCAAGGTAAGTATATATCCCTTCATTGCTAGAATGTCACAATGTAGCTACTCCAAAGAGTTACATCCTGTAGGAAAGCTAAAATGCAAGCCAACCATCCCTCAGTCCCCATAATTAGGTTGCCACAAATCTAAAGGAAGTTGAGTGAGCAAGCATTAAATTCTTTGGAGAGTATTTTCATCTCTCTGTTCTATTATCTCTTGATAATTCTGGAGTAACGTCCAATCTCTTGCTAAACATTATGAACTCTGATACAGAATCACAGTATGGGAACTGATTGTCAGATGATTGCTCTTATCTGAAATGAACATCTTTAAATAACAAGTCTTGGAGTTGGAAATCAGAGGAGCTTAGAGTGTCCTGTACATGGGAGATGTTTAACAAATGTTGGTTAAATTGAATTAAAGATGTCAAGCCAAGTTTCTCCATTTAGTTTGGGTTCTCAGTATTTCATTGTAATAAGGCCATTAAAAAAAAAGCTAAGTAGGCATCTAACTCTGGCAGAATTTATCAAATGGATTTAAGAAGAGGCAAAGCTTATTTGTCAAATCTGAATGTTTATAAAATATGGGTATTGCTTTTTTTCAATATACATGCATTTATGTATACATGTTTTTTTTATTTTTTAAAAAAACAGCTTATATTTTGTCCATGGATCAATACATCAGATGTTGCTTTGCCTATTGAGAGAGAGCTGAATTAATTGATCACATGAGATTCCTTTTGATTCTATAATATTTTCCACTGCTCATGTTTCCCTAAAAATTAGCAAAGTTAGAAATAAATCACAAAAAATCTATGTAGTATCTAGGAGGATAGATAAGCACTTGGACCCTGCATAGGACATAGCAGAAGTCTCCATGTCATTCCAATTCAGAAATTGAAAGATGAACACCACTGGTACCAAACAGTCTTTTTAGCTGGTTGAATGGGAATTCCTTGGACAGCTGGGCTTCAGGCTTCGAAATGACTTTTTAGATCTGCCTATGGGTTCTTGAATGGGCCTTTTAGTCCCAGCTGTATTTTGATAGAAGTTACATTATAGAATCTGATTTCATCCCATGCCTTTCCCTGGCGCTGCTGGTAGATTTCTGTCACCCCCACACAATACCACCACTGTGGTCAAGGCAGCCCCGAAACATTTCCAAACAAGGGTACTCAGTTACTCCCATGTAACGTGCTCCTGGGTGGTAAAGGGAAAGACAAAAAAAGAACAAGACTGAGGTTAATTAAAGCAGGGCAAGCCAAATAGAGGGCAGAGTCAACGAATCAAATGTTCATCAAGGCAAGAGGACAGAAAAGGTCTTATTGTCAAGCAGTATTACAAGTCAGCCCTCCTTTGTGGCCAACAAAATTAGCTTGATTTGGCAAAAGATTGAAAAGGAAGTAATAAATGATCCCAAATCATTCTGTTTTTTCAAACACAATTATTTGAAACTGAGACTACAAAGAAGGAAATAATAATGTATAGGACCTTGGATTGAGAATCAATGGTGCCGGTTACTATACTTTACCACTCACGTTTTATGAAAGTGTCAATCATCACTTAGATCTTTGAGTCTCAACTAATCCATCCCAAATCAGTAGGTGCCATAAGGACATGTTTATTCAAGCAGTTTGAGCTCTTTGGAAGAAAATTCTTTGAGTTTTTGGCCCAAGATATATAGAATAGCAACCTCAGGGTTGGGAAGATAGAACTCAATAAGAGCTGGGTTCAAGTGTGGTCTCTGACACATATTGACTATCTAGCACTTAAATCACTTAACCTCTCAATATCCCGGGGAATTCTACAATGATAGTAACAATAATAAAGATGATGATGATGTTGATGAATGCAGAGAATGGACTAGATCTGTGATTTCTTGTACATATGGAATTCCTGGGTGAGGAAACTTCCTCTGAAATTGAAAGTCTAAGCCTTCTAAGCAATTTATTTTCTTAGACAGGTGCTTTAGATTCTGAAAGTTTGTGACTGGTCCAGGATCACACAGCCATTTTATATCAGATTTGAAACCAACTCGCTTTCTTTAGTATTATATTATAGCAGCCTCTCAACAATAATAACAACAATAAAACTGGCTAACATTTACATATCACTTTAAGATTTGCCAAGAACTTTCTAAAAAAATCTTGTTTTATTTTTAATTTGTGAAACAAAATTAGCATTTCCATAATATGGTATAATAATAAAAAAGATAATTGCACTTGAAATTGTAAATGTGCTATATACAACTTGCTACAAAATTATCATGTAAATTTCTTTTTTTCTTCTTTATTTTTTCCCTCATCCTGCTCTAGAGATGGCCACCATTAGACACAAATAGATGTGTGTGTATATGTAAAATTATTCTAAACATATTTCTATTTATCAGTTCTTTCTCTGGATACAGATAGTGTCTTTCTTCATATGTCCTTTATAATTAACCTGGGCATTTATAACAGTGAAAATCACTTTTTAACAATATCATTCTTACTACATGCGATATTCTCTTGGTTTTGCTCATTTTACTCTTCATTATTTCATGCTAGTCTATCTATGTTTTTCTGAGATAATTGAACTTCTCATTTTTAATAACTCAGTAGTATTCTATCATGATCAAATACCACAACTTGTTTAGCCATTCCCCAATTGAGAGAGCTGCTAAAAAACACTTTAGAACATATAGGTTCTAAAGTACTTTCCCTTTTTACCTAATCATCTTTGGAAATATACCTAGCAACATGTATAACCTATATTGAATTGCTTGCATTTTCAGTTTGGGGGGTGCATTGGGAAAGGAGGAAGGGAGAGAATCTGGAACTCAAAATTTTAGAAATAGACATTAAAATTATTTTTAACATGTAACTAGGGAAAAATAAAATACTAAAGAAAGCAAAATAAAAGGAAATAGACCTATTAGTGGTATTTCTGGGTCAAAAGGTATAGTTAGTAATAATTCTTTGAACATAATTCCAGATTGCTCTTCAAAATGATTAGATCAATTTGCAAACATTATATCTCATTTGATCCTCACAACCATCCAATGAGATAGGTACTATTATTAGACCTATTTTATAGAAGAGGAAACTGAGTCTAAGTGCTACTATGACATGATTAGGGTCAAAAGCTAAGTGTCTAAGGTAAGATTCAAATTTAGGTCATCCTGAATTCTAAGTGTAAAGTTCTATTCACTACTCCTAAGGCTTTTTAATTTTTTTTTTGGCTTCATAGACCACTTTTGTAATCTGGTGGCATCTAGGGATTACTTCTCAGAATAATGTTTTTAAATAATTGAAGGAAATGTGAGATTTCAGTGAGATTTTAGTAAAAATAAAGATATATTTTCCCATCTAAGTTCACAGGAATACCCCTCAAACATCTATCTAAGGCTTCATGATTAAGCCTTACACTACACTATATAGCTACCCACATTTAAGACTTAAAAGATGTAGAATAGGGCAGCTAGGTGGTACAGTGGATAGAGCACCAGCCCTGAAGTCAGGAGGACCTGAGTTCAAATCTGGTCTCAGACACTTCCTAGCTGTGTGACCCTGGGCAAGTCACTTAACCCCAATTGCCTTAGCAAAAAAAAAAAAAAAGATGCAGAATAGGTTCCACTTTTCATGGATATGAGTCTCCTGAGAGTTCAACAACAAAATCACAAATCCAGAGCTGCCTCCCCTCTACTACAAAAAAAAAAGTTTAGTCTACTTGAAAATTTCCTTTTTAAAGGGTTTTTTTTATTTTTAAAAATACTGCTTCTTGAGGTTCTTGGTATTATATGGCTTCTAATGAGTAGAGGAGGGAATTTTGTGGATATAGTGGAATCCATGAGAATAGCAAGGTTGAGAAAATGGTTTTTTTGGGGGGGGGAATGTTTTAGGGTATTTTTATTCTGGATTATATACCAGATTATGCAAAGAAATCTGGCAATATTCATAGTTGGTGTGACACACTGACTCATCAGTGTGATTCACGCTATATTTCCAAATCCATCCCTTGTCATTTCATATGATCCTTGTTTCCATTCTTTAACATGGGGCAAGTAATCATTGAAAGGCTGTATGGCATAATGGAGAGCCATTCTCGGAATTAGTAAGACCTGGATTCAGGTTTAACTTCTGATACATACAGGCTATGTGACCTTTGGGAAACTTTTTTATGCCTTTGACAACTTTCAAAATTCAAAGGTGTCAAGTCTGTACTGGAAGAGGGAGTTTCCTCACTAGTATGTCCTTATACTACTCAAATCACAGATATGGTAAAAATTAATAAATAGCCAACAGATGCTGATTTGTAAAGTACCTGAGGAAATGCCAACTTTTAGGAATTAGGTACCATAGACAGCCTATCCAAGGCAACAAATAGGGTCTTTGGACTTTACTACTGTGTTTTGTCATATCCAGATATTCTTAGATGCTAGCTTTCCTACTCTCAGAAACTTCTGCCCATTTTTGATAGCTGTGCCACTCTGGTACCAAGCAGTACAAATGTAATGTCTTCCACTGACAGCTTTCAAATACTTAAGGAGATCTGCTTTTGTCCCTTCATTCACAGAACTTCTCTTCTCCAGATGCTAGTTTCTCTAAACAAATTTTCTCTATTCTGGCCATGAATTGCCTGTAATTCTGTTTGACATATTTTGGATTACTATTGATTATCCTTCTTAAAATGGGCACAATATTCCAAGTGTGATTTGATCAGGACATAGTAGAATGAGACTCACAAATCCTTTGTTTTGGACATTGCTTTCTATTAATGTGAAATATTTCACTACAATATTTTGGATTATCATTTCACACTACAGACTCCCATTAAAGTTGTGCTCATTGCTTCCCTCTACTTTGTAAACTCCACGTGAGTAAGGATAATTTCATTCTTTGTACTTGTATCTCCAGTGCAGTGCCTGGTACATAGATGGCACTTAATGAATATTGATTAAATTGGTCATCGCATATATTAACTGTCCCTCTTAGCTCTGTGTCATCTTCTAATTAGATTTATCTAACTCATCGATTGAGTTGGTCCTCAGACTTAGATATTTATCAAAAACATAAAATGGAGGGAAATAAAATCATTTGTCTACTGTAATTGGCAAAGCCAAAATGGCAGATTGTGCTAAACCAGACTCTGCGCAAAATGGTTTTTGAGGTTTAGAGATAGTTTCAGAGTGGTTCTTTAAGAAAGGTCTTGATTGGATCCATTTGCAAGACTTATTCCACTTATTATATTTGAGGGGGTTTAGTGAGAAGAAGGACTGATGGGGCACATTGATGTGAAGAGAGAGATGGGGCCAATGGAATGTGAAAACCATTCATGAGATAGGAGAAGATGTGGGGCTCAGCATTTCCTGAAACCCTAATTAAATCAAATTTCTGAGAAGACTAATCATTAGCCTTGTCTTTGAAGGGGTCTGTGGTCAGAATACCAGCTATACCCAGTGCCAGCCTCAGGGGTCAGACAATGAGGGACTACAGGGAGGAAACAGACACCATCCCCAGGCCACCATCATTTTAAATCAAATAGTAATTTGTGGGATATTTTATCCGCACCTCCTGACCAGCAGAGCAGTAAATAGATGTCTTGTCCAGAATCCTCGTGTTCCTAAACAAAGGCAGATAAAGCATAGACAGTCTTAGATGAAACTGTCACAACCCTTGCTTGTAGACTTTCTAAACAGAGATGATCCAGCAGCCATTGTAAGATCTTAAATATATATATATTTACACAAATATATTTATTTATTTATGCAAGAGACTTTTTTTTGCTTTTTGCTGAGACAATTGGGGTTAAGTGACTTGCCCAAGGTCACACAGTTAAGATGTGTTAAGTATTTGAGGCCACATTTGAACTCAGGTCTTCCTGACTTCAGGGCTGGTGCTCTATCCACTGTGCCATCTAGCTGCCCCTAAAGGTTTTTTGTTTGTTTGTTTGTTTGTTTGTTTTGCTTTTTGCTGAGGCAATTGAGGTTAAGTGATTTGCCCAGAGTCACACAGCTAGGGAATGTTAAGTGTCTCAGACCAGATTTGAACTCGGGTCTTCCTGACTTCAGGGCTGCTGCTCTATCCACTGCACCACCTAGCTGCACGAGACTTTTTTGTTGGAAAAAAAAAGTTTCACCATAATTTTGCAATTCAGATTTTTCCAAAAAGGGGTGATGATGCCAGAATTAAAGACAAATGCTCAATAAAGGCAGAGAATGGGACAACATAAAGCAATGCAATGGCTGAAATATGCTGGATTTAGAGCCAAAGATCTTGTGTCATAGTCACTTATGGGAATTTGGGCAAGTCATTCATGCTCTCTGGTCATCAATTTCCTCATCATAAAATGATAGGGCTAGACAAAGTAACTTCTGAGATCTTTTCCCACTCTAAATCTATAGTCCTAGGAAGTGAACTTTTATCTCAAAGTTTTGTCAGTTGTTTTTTTTAGAGAGACACTGTGCCAGAGGGTTAGTCTCCCAGAAGAAGCTCAGAATCTAGTACTTATCAATTATGAAGTTGTTCTCTTACTCTTTATGAAAGACTTTTTAAGATCTTTTAATAAGAAAAGGCTGAGATTACTGAAGGGAGGATGAGCAAGTTGGTTTCCATAAGAGCAAGACAAAATTTTGATTTCAGGAGACTCATGTGAACTTGTACCATGGTTACAGTTGGATCATTATTCAGTCATTTTCAACTCTGTTGGAATCCCTTTGGGGTTTTTGGCAGGGATACTAGAATGTCTTGCCATTTCCTTCTCCAGCTCATTTTACAAATGGAGAAATTGAGAAATTGAGCAGTGACTTGCTGAGGGTCACACAGCTAATAAGTGGCTGAGGCTGGACTCCAGGGTCAGCACTTTATCCACTGTGCCACCTTGCTGCCTCACAGTGGAATTGATATTCCTTTTCTGAAAGTCGCTCCCACTTTTAGCACTGCCTCTACTAAGATCCTACTCTGATGTGTTATCATGGCAAGGAGATGACTACCTCAAAGACTGTCAGCTGTGTATAAGACCTGGCAGGTTCTACTCCCTGAAAATACTTTTCATGTGAGACTGCTGATGGATGATATGTCTACCATCCAAAGACCAGCCTGACTGAGTTTGAAGTTCATCACCAAAATGTTTTCAGGTTGATGAATTGTTGATTTACAGCAACTCTCAACTATTGAATAAGAGAAGTGAGTTCTTTGTCAGCTGTGAAGGGAGTATCCACATTGATGAAATCATAGACCATTAGACTATTGAAGCAGCTATCTGATGCACTGACCATAAGTACTAAAGATATCAGCCTTGGACCCCCCATTTCTCAGAAGTTTAAATCCTTCTTGACATATCTTCGGGTCATTTATGATAAATATCCTATTTAATAATTCTTCCAAAAAAGTAGTAGCACCCAGAATCCTCCTCACCTGCAGGCTCTCACAAAACTACATTAGATTCCAGTTGCTTTGTAGGTCAGAATCCTCTGTAAACTATGACATATTTATACTTAAAGCAAAAGCATTGAATGAAGTAGCACATCAACCACACATAAGAATATTCCTTCCACAGGTCTTGAGTTTTGTCTCACACAAATATACATATATTCTATGAGAAAAGTGAACTTGCACAGGGATCAACAATGAAGTCCACACCCACTTAATTAATGTTATTTGAATGGAAAGAAATTCCATGTCATAAATGATGATAATCTTATTAGCCTTCACCTTATTAGCCTGCAGGGTGACCTTCTCATTCTTTTGAATAGAAAACCAAAACAGAAATGGTAGAAGTAACTTGGAAAAAATGGAAATATAACTTTGCCCTTTCTTCTCCTATGACAATGATAATTTGTTTCTAAACTTCTCTTTGTCTCATTTTTGGCCAAGAGTGTTCATGGTCTGAAGTGCAAAAGAAGTTCAGAAAGTTAAATCATTTTTAAAATTTGGTGTTGAACTGAGCAAGAAAGAGGCAATGCCTCCAAAATGCTTGTTTAGTTGCTTATTTCAGCAAATCCATTGATTTCTGCACTTCAGCACATAATATCACAGGAAATTCTGAAAGGCTTGGTTGACCAAAAACCTCAGCTAAAAAAAGACCACTTTTTTTTTCACCAGAACTGGTCTTGTTTACTTAAAGTTTTTATAAAATGAAAATCTCTCCTTTAGCCCCTTCCCTCCTCCAACTTCTGGAAGCAATTGGTTTACCCAAGACTTTATCAATGAGACCTAGGTTATCGGTTCAAACCCCCCTACACACTCCAAAGAGGGCACTGATCCTCTTTGAAAAATAACTTAGATTCTGTTGTAGCATCATGGTGGACAAAAAGGCTATTGTATTTGAAGTTGGAAGACCTGGGATCAAATCTTATTTTTATTTGCTCACTGTATGGCTTTAGTTCTCTGAGGTCTATCTCTGTGACAAAACTACATCAGATTTTGATGTTGGAGGTAGCGTGGTGTGATAGGAATTGCTGCCTTTGCAGACAAAGACCCAAGTTCAAATCTTGACTTAGCCAACTTACTTTCTATGTGACCTTGGATAAATAAATCACTTAACCTCTTCAAACCTCATTTTCTCCATGCAAAAAGTAAGGGAACTGGATTGGGAAATCTCACTTTGTTTTCAGTAAATCCTTACTGGAGAAGGCATTAAAACAAAGGCAGAGGACAGCTAGCACTGAAGGCGCTTCATAGTTGGACCCCAATCTCTCTCTCTCCTACCTCACTTTCTACTCTAGTCTTTCAAAAACACTGCAGTTCTTGTTAGTTCCCAAACATGGCCCACATGGTACCATCTTGGTGATTATAGTTATGCTGTTCCCACTCATTGCAACCCTCAGCCTAATGTCCATGTCAGAAGTCAGCTCCTACCTAAAGAAATAAGGGTTCCATAAATATTTATTGAATCAGTGTTTGGCCCCTTCCCTGCTATCAGGACAAATCACTCAACTTTTCTGAGCCTCAGTTCACCTGTTTGGAAAATGAATAATATAACCCTATGCTGCTACCTCATTGGATTGTAGTATTAATAATGAGAAACATCTGAATAATTATCTCTACAACAGAATGGCATATAACTGTAGTGTTTTGATTATGGCAACCAAAATAGATTTTGAAGATGTTTCTCATCTTGAAGAGAAAGGCCATGAAAATGGAACCCCAGAGAGAAAGGGAGGAAGGGTGGCCATTTGTACCCAGAAAGTGTCCAAGAAAATCCACTTCCAGGGGAGGCTTCAGCAATCATATTTAAATAGATACCATGATGAGGCGTATACAATTCATAGATGTTTTTCTGAAATTTCCAAGAGTTTATCAGAGAGTTCCCTGTGTAGCCATACGCCTTTCTTTTGATCTCTCCTTTTTCTTCTTTTTCATTTTCATTATCTGTTTTTAGAGTCAAGAATTTCATTTCTGAGAACCTCTAATTCCTAGTGAGCTGCATTACCTTTTATAGTCTCTGACCATAATACTACACTTTTTATAACTTTGTGCTTAATAAATGTTTGTCAAGAGACTGACTAAATTCTAGGATGTGTGTCTAATTTTTGTCAAGTGACCCATTTTCTTATCATTGCAAATATGAAAATATCTTCTCCAAGGTTATTATTATTTCTACATTGCCAAATAAAATGACTTTTCCTAATTAGTGAGAATTAATTTCTCTGTCTTCAGTAAAATAAAACTGTCAATAAAAGGTATATACCTTTAAAAAAAAGCCTGCAAGAAGAAGCAATAGAAGTGAAGAAAAGCTAAAACAAAGAAGGTTAATAAATTGAAAACTATATTGGGGTTTCAGCCTAACTAATCTATTCTACTTGAAAATGTCAGAATAGAACTGAGTTCCAAGACATACTATCTAATCAAGATGTTGGCCACTTGACTTGATAGAATGCATAGTATTTAGAGGGAAAGGCCAAAGTGAAGCAAATATAGCAGCACTTTCCACACTTTTATGACCCTTCTGTCCCATGGGAAAGAGGGAAAGAGGAGGAGAGAAAAAGGGGGAGGAAAGAGAAGGGGAGAGAGAGAGAAAGAGAGAGAGACAGAGAGACAGAGAAGGAGAGAGAGAAATGGAGAGAGGGAAGAGGAAAAGAGAGGGAGAAAGTCAGAAATAAAGAACATAGTTCTCCCTCCTGGCATTATAGCAGATCATAAAGTGAGAAGGAAAAAGAAAACACAGGATTGAGGAGGGTATTCTTTCATTTCATTCCTGGAGTTTGTAGTTTCGGGTTCCTGCCCCTTGCTCTCCAGAACTCTATGGATTGGTGTCTGTGACCCCTTCAGAAATCTGCCCAGATTCCCATGGAGGTCAAGTTCCCTGCTTTGAGTAATTGGAATATAGAGACCAAGTCCACATACTTAACATTACATTACGCTATTTGAGGTATTCTGCTCTCTCAGCTTCAGAATAGAAGCAATGTGGTCAAATTCTCTACTAGTCAAAGATATTTTCCAGAATTCTAACTGTAGAGAATAGACCACTGGCCTTCAGAGTCCGGGATCCTCTAGTTATTGTTTGTGGGAAGCTGAGTGTTAAGCTCAGGTCAGGCTTCTCATCTGTAACAAGGAGAATGATGCTATTGCTCCCTTATTCTTTGGTTGTAAGGATTCAGTGAATAAAGTACTTTGTGACTTAAGCACTGTTGAAATGGGATTTGTTATAATTAGGTCAATGATAATAACGGCTCACATTTGTTTAGAACTTTAAGGCGTCCTGAGCCCTTTTATGTATATTATTTCATTTGATCCTCCCAACAGTCCTGGAAGTGGGTACTATTATTATTCCTCTTGATAAATAATCAACAAGTACCTACTATGTGCTAGGCTCTGGAATACAAAGACAGAAGTGAAAAAGTCTTTGTCTTTAGTAAGATTACTCAACGAGTTTATTGGGGAAAGCAGCATGTACACACACCCCTATGTGTGAGACATGTGTGTATGCATAACACATACATATACATACATATAGTATATGCCATGTACCAATGTGTGCATTGTGTGGTGTGTGTGTCTATGCATAACATACATGTGCACACATGTATGTGTTGGTTGTGTTGCATGCATGTAAGTATGTGCACCTATGTGCTGTGACATGCACCTGCCACACATGTATGCATGCACAGTACCGTGCATTTTATATAACGTCCCTTGTACATGTATGTGGTGGCCAATACACGTGTGTGTGATGCATGTGCACTGTGTTGCATTGTGCTGTGGTGTGCATTGTACATATATGTGTAAGGCATATATCACGTGTATGTGCATATAATGTGCATAGCAAATTGCAAAATGTGCATTGCAGTACTTATTGTATAATATTCACATGTGTGTATAATATGTACATGTGTGTGATACACATATACACTATAATGTGTGGGCACATATGTGTATGTATATATGAGTATTAAAAGTGTAAGCACACAAAATACATATAAAGTACATTAAAAGTAAACTAGAGGGAGAATACACTAGCACCTTGAAAAGATTCTTCTTGATCTGGGATCTATAAACTCATTTTTAAAATACTTTGATAACTATATTCCAATGCAATTGGTTTTCTTTACAATCCTTTTTTTCACATATTTAAAATTATTTTTCTGAGAAGGGACATGCAAGAGTCACAAAGAGTCAGACATGCTGAACAACAAGAACAAATTCATCAGCCTATCACAGGTGGCCACAAAAAGAGCCAAGGGGCCCTGAGCAAGGAAGACCCAAGAGATGTCTCCTAAAATGGTTGGGACTTGAGCTGCTCCTTAGCACAAACCAGGAATCCCATGAGACAGAACTGAGGAAGACACGGGAGAAGGAGTGAAGTTTGAAGATTAGCCCAGACTAGCATGACTGGACTATGGAGGGAATTAATAAGACTTACTCTAAAGGTAGGAGAGAGCCAGGTTGTAAAGGACTTTAAATGCTTGCCAGACACTCAGCTTTACAGAAAAGGGACAAGGAAGGCTGAAGAGGGAAAATGGACTCCATTTGTGAAGAACTTCAAACCCAAACAGAGGAGTTTATGTTTGGTCTCCATTTTACAGATAAGGAAAGTGAGGTTCAGAGAAGTCAATTTGTATTTCAGAGAAATGTGAGGGGCAGCTCGAAATTTATGGTCTTATGACATACTGAATATTACAGATGGAATGTAGAGGATTATTAAAGAGGGTTTGGGTTTGGGTTTTAGACTGTTAGCTTTGAAAACAAATTGAAGTAGAAAATAAGACTCCACTGCTTTTCCCATCAGTTTAACAAAGCCAACTGGAAAATCTGGGAAGACTAAAATATAGACTTTAAGGAAGATAAGCCAACCATCAATCACAGTGCTATAAGAAACACACAAAAATAAATATAGCCCCTGGAAAACGTGCACCCGATTTCTTTGAACAGCACATTGCAGACTTCATCCCAGCACCAAGGGAAGGAGCTATGGAAACCAGCCCAGGGGAATGTGTTCATTTTCAGTCCTGACGCTGCCGGGTACCTAGGGCCATTCCAGAGAAAGCAGAGATAACTTTGATGAGCCATGTTGTCTCAAGAGGGAAGCCAGTCTTGAGCTCAGCAACACAGGCAGATTTTTGGCAAACGAGGATCTACAGCCGTCTCATCCCAATTCAAGGACTGGTGAATGGAGGGAACCAGTACCAGTGTTTGGCTCCTGTGTAGAGACAGTGACTAGGCAGCTTTGCTCAAGCCAAGGATTTAGTCAGTCTTATACTGAAAGTGAAGGATCGCTCACAAAGTTCTCCAGGGATTAAGGGTTTAATGAGTGACTAGACAGCTGTACTTTAGAGAGCCTTAAGAGTACACATAACAGAAAATAAACATCAACAGAACTCAACTTATATTATTTACTCAACGAGGATAGCATATTTAAAGAAATAAAATAAAAACTTGAAACCTTAAAACTCAGTCTTCTTATCTATAAAATGGGATGCAAAAAGTCAAGTCAATAAGCATTTAAGAGCTTACTATATGCCAGGTATTGTACTAGGTGCTAGGAATTATTAACATATTAGACTGGAATCAAGAAGATCTGAGTTCAAACCCTGCCTCTGAAACTTACTAGGTGGGTGACAATTAAGTGATTTGTTCAAACTGTCTATGTCTGTTTCTTCATCTGTGGAGAATTTGATTAGATAGTTTCTAAGGACCTTTTTAATAAGTCTGTGATTAATGTCTATATTATTGACTAAAGCTCTTATTTTTAAATGTTTTCAGAATATGAAATGGAATAATAATCCTTGGAATGTTTTATTATGAAGAAAAGCAATTTCCTGCCTTCTGTCATGAAAAGAATCTCTCTGACAAAAAAGCAGAAATATAGATAGCTGCCATAGTGAGACGATATTTTCTTCCATTTTTATAACACTACATGGTTCTCAGAACATTTTTACTGAGCTGATACCATTTGCACCCCACAACCTCACTATCTGGTAGTCAAACAGAAATAGTACCCATTTTTCAAGTCAGTAAACTGAGATGGGTTAAATTTACCCATGGTCACAAGATAATTAGTGACTGTTCTTTAGCATAATCAAATCAGTCTGATTATGTTCTGAATATTGTGGTCTACCTATCTTTTCCAGCTTAGTTCACTTGACTAGAATCCCCTCAGACAGAGGGAGGGGGAAATCTTGTAGTCTATCTATCCTTCCCAGCTTAATTCATTTGGCTAAAATACCCTCAGATATAGGGAAGAGGAATAATTAATCATTATTCATTGGTTTAGAGGAAGATAGGACTTTAGAAGACAAGAAATCCAACTCCCTCACTTTACAGCTATGGAAACTGAGACACAGAAAAGTTAAACAACTTGCCCAGCTATATCCTTCAGTAAAAGAAGTAGAAAAATTGATAAGAAATTGCTTTGCCTCAGAATAAACCATTTTAATGGGATTTTTTTCCATTTCCTATTCTGAAAACATTTAAAAGTAAGAGCTATAGTCAGTAATGTAGGTCATAAATGATAGAGTGGGAAGGACGCTTAAGAGCCATGTAACCACATTTATAAGTATGGGAGGTGGGATTCTCCAGATGCTACATCCAAGATTCTGACTATAAAATCACCTGCTCCTCAATCCAGACCCTGCTTGCGGGGGCATGTCTACACAGTCTCAGACTTTTATAAAAAGAATCAAAAAAAAAAAGCCAAAGCTTGCTGGCCACAGCTTTGAGATGAGACTTTTAAAAAAAATTTAATAATAGCTTTTTTTATTTTCTTTTTTTTTCCCCCAAGTCAAGGGAGCAAAGTTTATTGTAATTGTAATGCCAATTGAAGCAGTCTAAATTCCAAGAGAAATTAGCACAGAAACAGAAGCAAAGAGACAAATTTATCTAGTTCTTCTTGTTCTAGATATTCTAATTTTATGGCCTAAGGGTAGAACCAAGGAGTGGTCTCTGGAATTTGGTTATCACTGACTAACAGATTATCCATCTGAAATCAGCAATGAACTGAGGAGTGTTGTTTCAGGAGTTTGATTTGTGGGATCACTGAAGCTGGATAGCTTTTTCATTTTCAAAATACATGCAAAGATAGTTTTCAACATTCACCCTTGCAAAACCTTGTGTTCCAATTTTTTTCTCGATTCCTTCCCCCCTCCCCCCCTCCCCTAGACATCAAGTAATCCAGTATATGTTAAAGGTGTACAATTCTTTAAGAAGAGATTTCAAGCCACTTCAGTCTGTTAGCCCAGCTCTAATCCAGATTTCTGCCTGGGTCAAGGGTTCTTAATATTTTTGTGTGATACAGGTCTCTTCTCTGCCTAGTAAAACCCAGATACATCTTCTCAGAATATTGTTTTATGGCTTATGTTCCTCATTTGAGGAAATGTTAAATTTCAGTTGGAAGATGTAATTCTTTTTCCCATCCAAGTTCATGGCCCTGTTGGAATCTATCTACAATCCCCAGATTAAGAATAGCAATTAATCAGGGACTCTGGAGTTTGATTTTCTCAGACTGAAGCTATTGTCAGGGGGCTAGGTCAAGAGAGAACAGAGTAGGACGTGGGATATTCAACACTTGTGCTTAAGAAGCCATTTGGGTGAATGAAATGACCGAGGGTGGAAAATCAATATAGGGAAAGAAAAAAATGTCTAAAGACTATGGCATGGCTCCGTGGAGTGCCCCCCTCTTGTAGAGTTAGGGGGATGGCAGGGGTGCCTGGGACAGCCTGGCAGAGGGATTTCTTGGGGGAAGTCATAATGAAACCAAAGAGAATTGGAGATGGACAGAGCAGCTGTTGTTGGACTGAAAGCTGAGCTGGCTCTTGTTAGCAGCTTTACATGAGAAATTGGCAATTGGCGTGATCTGGAGAGAGATGCCATTGTTCTCTGTGTGGAACAGGGGAAAGAGAGCAGACTCTAAAGAAGGGAAACTTGGTTTCAAATCCTGCTTCTGACCTTCTGCACCTCCCCAGAGCCTCAGTTTCCCCATCTGAAAAACAAAGGAGTTAAAAAAGATGGCCCCTGAGATCCTGTCCAGCTGGAAATCACACTTCACTTGTTAAATGCTTGGTGAGAAGGTTTTGAATGTGTGTGCAACATAGAAGGGAACGAGTGGTGCTCTTTGAATCCTGTCTGAAGCAGCTAGATATCCCAGTAGACCAGTAGCCCTGGGCTTGGAGACCGGTCAAGTCACAGGTCAGTTTTCCAAACCATAAAATGGAGATAATAATGCCAATTTCTCAGGATGGCCATGATGCGCAAATGAAATATTTGCAAAGCGATTAGCACAATGTCTGGCGTAAAGTCTGTGTTTAATAAATGCGGACTGTCTTCCCATTGAAGCAATATGGCTGTCCTTTAATATGAGCTATTTTAAATGGAAAGCACCTAAAATTTTGGGGAGTATGACTTCTTGGAGATTGCTTTAATCACAAACATTCCTCCAAACTTAGAAAGTTTTCCAGACAAGTCCAAAGAAAGGAAAATAAACATGTTTAAGTGTTGAAGAACTGAAAGAAACCTGGTATTCCCTCTTCCTTATTTAATAGGTAAGGTTAAATTATTTGTTGGCTCCCCTGGACAGAAAATACAAGCTTACTTTTCACTAGAAACATATGTTAAAAAAAATGCAAATACTGTAAATGTATGGGCAGGCATGAATACACATTATGTGTGTTCACATGTGTATGTACATATAGATATAGATAGACAGCCCATTGTATTATAAAAATACATGTGCTTGGAATTGGAGGACCCTGGGTTCAAATTCAAACCTAGTAGAAACTATCCAGGGGCAATCCAAAATGAATGATTGTTTCTGAGAAATATTGGGAAGAGAAGCAACTTGATATAGCAGGTCAGGAGCTGGCATTAGAACCAGAAAGACTTCCACCTCTCTCTTTGTGACCCCTAACATATGTGTATATATATATATATGTGTGTGTGTGTGTGTGTGTGTGTATAGATATATATAGATATATATAGAGAGAGAGATAGATATAGATATATATATATATTGCTGAGGCAATTGGGGTTAAGTGACTTGCCCAGGGTCACACAGCTAGGAAGTGTTAAGTGTCTGAGACCAGAATTCAGGTCTTCCTGATTTCAGGGCTGGTGCTCTATCCATTGCACCACCTAGCTGCCCCACCCAACATATAATTTAACCCCTCCAGGCCATTGTCTAAGTTACAGAGGAGCTGACCTGCATTTGTAGGGAATATTCTCAATATGATATTCCTCATACCAATGAAATTGTAGGTCCAGTAAATAATAATGGATAAAGAGGAATTTATTGTTCTGTCATGTTATTCTATATATATTATATATGATATATGTGTGTTTATATGCATGTACATGTGTGAAATTATTATGTGTCTGTACATATATATGTATGCACAATGCATATTTAAAAGCATACATATATATATATATATATAAATAAGTGACTGAGAATGAGCAGAGGGTTAGCAATCAGGGGATTCAGGAAAATCCTCTTTAATGGAAGGTCACTTAAACCAACCCTTGAAGGGAGTTGGAAGCTCCCAGAGGCAGAGATAAGGGGATATGTTTGAGGCCTGGGAGACAGCCTGGGCCCAGATCCAGAGGGAATAGATGGAATGTTCTGTATGTATGGGGAATGGTAAGTAGGGCAGTTTGGCTGGAGGTCAAGTAAGTAATGGGGAGTGATGGTAATCAACTTGGAAAGCAAGACTGGAGCCAGATCAAGAAGGGCTTTAAAGTGCTTTATACTGGAGGCAGCAGAAGCTTCTTGAGTCTGGAATTTATTCTCTTCTTTGACTTTTTAGAATCCTTAGTTTCCTTCAAGGTTTAGCTCAGGTGCTGCATCCTATAGGAATTTTTCTTACTTCACATTTATTAAATTCTCTTTTTCCTCCCATTTTCTTATATTTACCTGTCTTTGATTTATCTCCCCTAGTAGAATGTGATTTCTTTGAGAACAGGGACATTTTGTTCTGTTTTTGTTTTTTCTTTGAATCCCACAGAGTGTCTTACACAATAACAAAAAGTTAATAAATAAATAATTGATTAACAAATCAATCCCTTTGTGGGATTGATATACAGTAGTTACCTCTCTTCATGTCTCTTTTTTTCATCCATGGGGTGAGTTTTTGGGTTGATTTCCTTTTTACTAATTTGGTTTACCCCATGTAGATTAGCCTCGGCTTAAAAAAAACCTGATGCTTGCACCTGAGAAAGTTTGCTTCATGAGTATTTACCTAGCAGTTAGTCATCAAGACATTGTTAAATGGTTCATCTTCTCTTTCAAGGATAAGCATCGTTCTATATCCACCTGGCTCAGTTAGAGCTCAGAAGCCAAGCTGGATGACGTAGCCCAATATGTGGCCTTTGAAATTCCTTATTAAACTGAGATTCAGAATGGTAGAAGGAGCTACCAGCAGCCTCAGCTTGCTATAACTGAAGGAAAAGCCATTTGGACAGACAGCTATGGAGCATGAATATATGTGGGGCTTGGTACTGGAGAGGAAAAAGAATTAGGAGGAAGGGTCAGAGCCAGCACACAGGAGGAGTGAATTTAAAATTTATCCAGAGAATGTACCTGGCCAGCTCCAGAAAGGATGGCTTTTCTTGTCACCAATCATAAAACCAAGCAAATATTCAGGTATTTTGCCCATCATTGGTGACTGCTGCTGACTGAGATTCTCCTAAACACATTTGAGATCATTCCTGCTTTATGTGGGACTATCTCCATAGCCCCGGGATTGATTTATGGAGAGATAAGAATTGGTAGAATGGGTCAACAGGAAAAAAAGTCTTTCCTGGATAGAGAATTAGAAAATTGCTGAACAAATCAGTGTGAGGGAATGTGAAGCTGAATTCTGCATGATCCCATAGAAGCCAGATGTAGTGTGTTTGGACTGCACATCAGCCAGACATAGGGTGAGTAAGGGTAAGCCCCACATCAGTCAGTCAATCAAGAAGTGTTTATTAGGAGCCTATTATGTGTCAGGACTGTGCTAGGAATACAAAGACAAAAATTAAATAGACTGAGCTTCAAGGACTTTAAGTTCTGTCAAACCTAGGATATGGGTGTGAGGGATACCAAAGAGCAAAAAGAAAAAAGCAAAAGCTGGCAAGTTCTAGGGAAAACAAGTATTCTGTATAGTGAGGTATGGTGTGCTTTTGTCCAAATGACTTGACCTCTCTGGGAGCCTCAGTTCTTCTATCTAAAAAGAGAGAGACCTAAAGGTCTCTTCCAACTCTCAATCTGCAATCCATTGATTTTTCTATCAGGCTTTTCCCTTTTTCCCTTCTTCCATTATTGAGAGATAACTCTCATTAAATTTCTAACTACGTCATCCTTTAAGCTAATCTGATATATAAAGTCATAGCTGAAAGGGATTTTTGACATCATCCAGTCCAGTACCTTTATTTTACAGATGGAGAAACAGATGGAGGACCATTTGCCCAGGATCAAGAGGTAGAAGGGACAGCTGAAATCCAAACTCAGATACTTTGATTTTACCATTCTTCACTTTTCCCACTGCTGGAAAGTTCCTATTTACTAAACAAATTAATGTTGAACTCTCCCTTATTTCTTATCATAGAATTGCTTTAAATAGTAAGCTAACTCCAGAGGGCATTTAAAAGAGGAAACATTAGATAGATTGATATCTTTTTAGACCGCAACTGTGTAAAATAAAGTACCAACAAGATGCTGCCCTAATCACATCCTACCAAGTTCATCTCCAGGGAGTCAGGCAAAAGAAAAGGCCTCCCTTTTCTAGGGTTCTTTTCCCATTCTTAAAGGTTTTTTATAGCTTAGAAGAGCAACACGGGAAGCTGTCATAACCAAAAGTGGTGGTTGTTTGTCCAGCCATGATATCAGGGAGGTGATAGCATGATATGCAAGTGAATTGGAATTAAGTGAGGGAGAGCTGCTTCACTTTCCCCTCCAGAGCTATCTGGGTCCAGTGGCCAGATATAGATCAGGATGACTGGAGGTAGTCCTGGATGCAGTAGGAGACCTTGGTCTTGTTAAGCTAAGTCTGTATCAGGTCTGTTTGACTGAAACAATATCCATTCAGTGGTTAGAAAGGGTGGAAGGACAAGGAATACTTAGAAATAGTAAGTTCTAAGTTCAATTCCTTCCTGGATACTAGCTGTGTGACCTTGGGCAAATCACTTAACAACTTAGCCTCAGTTTCCCCAGCTGTAAAATAGGGATAATAATAATATCTACCATCCTGGGTTGTCATGAAGATGACATGTAAATTGCAATATATAAATATTGTCATTGTGCCATCATCATTCATATCCATTCTCAATCAATCAGATAATTCTGAACCATCTCATCTCTTAGTGCTGTTGGAACAATAGCAACAATGACTGAAAGAAAAGGAATAAGCACAAATATAAATGCTGTGTGAGAACTGTTTTTTTTTTAGTGAGGATTTTTTTTTTAATTTTGCCATCTTATAGCACATGTGGTAGCATACAGTGACAACTTTAGTGGCAAGTCCCCTATTAAGTTCTGTGACTCCACTCCCCAGTACCTCCATCACCTGCTGGTTTGAATTTGAAATGTCTTTAATAAGAAAAAGTCTCTTTTGGGGCACCATTATATGAGTCAGTGTCCCTGGAGAACTTACATGGTGGCTTAATTTACTTACAAGAAAATAATCCATTCTAACCCAGCAACATGTATTAAGTGCTTTACCATAAACAAGGTGCTAAGGCAGGAGAAGAGAAGGAAAAGAATTCTAGATAAAATCCAGATGTGAGGAAAATAAAATCTCCTCTTTGAAAGAGATAAACCTGATATTGGTGACAACTAGCACAAACAAAGCAAACTGGAGGGCTGTGGGTTGCCCTGTTACAAATGTTCATCCTTCAGAACAATAACTTCACATTGGAGTGGTTTTGTCACTTGTTTGTAGACATCCTTCAGAAAATCAGGACCCTTGCACATGAATTGGAGTTGAGTGAGACAAAGCTACAAAGTCATTAACCTCACACTCTCCTCTGGAGTCCGGTGGCAGGTCAGAAGTCAAAATGACTGGCGATGGCCTTGGTGGGTGGCAGTGGGGGTCTTTCCCAGGACTCAGTTTGTCTGATGGCATGTCCATTCACTTAGAGGAAGCTGGGACACCTGCAAGATTCTCACAAGATCACCTTGTTTACCTAGTTGTTTCCAGGCTCTTCCCTTTTAGTGATATTTCATTTAACCTTTATCTCCCTTCTCTTTATACTAGGAAATGGTAAGGATGCTCTTCGAGTCCTTGTACCTGAACTGAGAACTAGATTGAGGCTAGAGCTAACTTCAGTTGACCCGACTCCTGAGCCCTACACTGCCCTAATTCCTGGCAGCAGTTATAGAATCATTGAGAGGACCATCTCTAAAGTCTCTCCCACCTCTACAGAGTTAGAATCAGAATTACAGATATTTTTAGAATTTGATTGAATCCTTGATAGCACATAGAATCAGAATTACTTAGAGCTTCATTTAACCTTTGATAAAATATTGTCATTTTCCAGACAGGGAAACTGAGAACAACTACATTTGTGACTTCATTAATTCAATAAGCATTTATTAAATTCTTGTTATGTTTCAGTCATTATGAGAGATCCAAGTATACAGAGACAAAGCCAAAAGTCCCTGGTTCCAATGAGCTTATAATAGCTAGCATTTTACATTTTTGCAAAGTGCTTTACATATATTATCTCATCTGATAAAACAATCCTGGGAGCTAGGTGCTATTATTATCTCCATTTTACAGATGAAAAATTTGGGGCTGAAAGAGATCAAATTACTTACCAGAGTAACATGGCTTTTAAGGATGTGAGACAGAATCCAAATTCAAGCCTTGACTCTACTTCCATAAAAATGGGACTTAATAAACTTAATGTAATATATTTACTATGTTTAACATAATATTGGATTACTCCATATCTAGGGGAGGGGTGGGGGAAGAGGGGAAATTGGAACACAAGGTTTTGCAAGGGTCATTGGTGAAAATTATCCTTGCATATGTTTTGAAAATAAAAAGTTTCAATAATTTTTTTTAAAAAATCTTAATGTATTGAAAGAGTTATAAAATAAATTTTAAACAAGTTCACAGACCCAAGCTTAAGAACCCTATCCTAGGGAGACACAAAGAATGCATATAAAATAAACACAATGAATGAACAGGGGGAGGTACTAACAACAGTAATTAGGAAAGACTTCTTGAAGGAAATCCCACTTGAGTTAGGTGTTCTGAGAGGCTGAGAGGAAGAGTTCTGTTGGGCTTAAGATTATTAGGATCCATCTAGGTAGAGGCTTCCAAAAGGCACCTTGTGATTCAGGATTCGAGCTCAGGGGTTTGCAGGAGTCTCTTGTGCAGAGGTAAAGGGGAGAATTCTAGGAGGAAGGGAACTGTAATTCTGAATCTATGTGATATCAAAGATTCAGTCAAACTCTAAAAATATTCGTAATTCTGATTCTAACTCCATAGAAATGGGAGAGACTTTGGAGATGGTCCTCTCAATGAATATCTAGAAGATAGAGTAAGTGAAGGGGAGTAATGTGAAATGTCTGCAAAGAACAAGACATTGTGAAGGGCTTTTAATGTCAAACCCATGTTTTATCCAAGTAGTAATAGGGAGCCATCGAGGCTTTTTGAGTAAAAGACTGACCAAGATTTTTTGAGTCACAGTTGATAGGAATCACTTGGCTCCTCAGTCAAACTTCCCCCTCACAAGGAAGAGCTAATTTCTATCTCAGAAACCAGCTCCTTTAGTCTCCTGGGTTGGAAACTCAAGTGACTACCAGCATAGGTTTAGTTTTTTGGGTTTTTCCTCCAAGTGTGGTTAGAGTTGGAGCCTGTCTGATACTTGAAGAGAGAATGTGCTACTTAGTCGTTTTGTTACCACAGAGGAAATAGAGCAGTGTAATAACTGTTTATTCCTTGTCCTGGCACTGGCCACAGTCTGGAGCTAAGAGCTAAGATTCCCAGAGCACGGCTTGAAGGTCAAATGCACAGGCCACTGGGATGTCTTCCCTTTCCATGTGCATCCTCTACCTCCCCTTATCCCACCCCATGAACTTTATATAAAAAATCAGGAGAGGGCCTGCTGCTGCTACTGCTGCTGACCCCTTCTCCCACTCCTGATTGCTGAGAGCAGACAGGTGTCCCCTGTTCAAAGGATTGTTTCTAGGACTGAGAAGCCAGGGGGCACCTTTTCTTCCCAGCAGGTAGACAGCCCATTTCCCAGAGCTGGAACAGAAGAAGAAAAGGTGTGATTTTTGTCCTGTGTGCCAAAAGGAACACACAGATGGGACCGGCCACTGGTCGGGGCTAAGCTCAAGGCAAGACTTAATGTTTCTGGGTTCCTGCACTGGACTCCAGCTGCTTTTTTTATGAGCATAATGAATAGTTCTCAGAGATGTAACAAGAAAAAAAAAAGAAGAATTATTGATGGAGGCAAGTTTGTAGTCGAAGAAATCCAGACTCTCTAGACCATTCTGGGAAGAATCAACAAGGTATCTTCAGTTTAGAGTCTGGGCCTGCCATGGGACAAGCTGCCAGGGGACAAGCTGTGGAGGCAGAAGGGAGGGAGTTAGGGATGGGAGGTCAGCAGGGAATCAGGCTTTGAAAAGATGATGGTAGCCATCAGCTGCCAATCATTCTTGTGTTTTCCAACAGCAATTCAGAGCTTCTATCTGAAAATGGGGGCCTGGCTGACTCAGACAGGTAGAGCCGTGGTCACCAAGAGTCCAGCAGTCAGGCTACTGGGGTAATCCTGACCCAGATAGGAAAGGTCTCATAAGGGAAGGGGGCAAGCTCTTCCATTGCTAGGGTCCTCACTCTGGGATTACTTTCCATTTACTCTGGATTTATCTTTTACGTACATAATTGTCAGACACTAGTTATGTGCCTCAGTTTCCTCATCTGTAAAATTTAGATGATAATAGTTTCTATAGCCCATGGTTGTTGTGAGAATCAAATAACATCATGATAAAGCTCTCTACAAAAGATCTGGCGCATAATAAGTGCTATGTAAATATCTGTTATGTTGTCTGTATTTTCTCCCCCATTTTACTTGAGGAAAGGGACAGGAATCTAATACTAATTAGCATTTACATTAACACTTTAAAGTTTGCAGAGCCCTTTGCAAATATCTCACAATAAACCTGAAGGATAGATGCTATTTTTATCCCCATTTTACAGATGAAGAAACTGAGGCAGTCAGCAGTTAAGTGACTTGTCATATGATTAGTAAGTATCTGAGGCTGGACTTGAATTCAAGTCTCCCTATCTCCAATCAAGGACTGCCTGTAAAATTACCTTTTGTGAGTATCTTCAGTGTTTATCATAGTGCCTGGCACATTGTAAGCATTTAATCAATGCTTCATACACAGAAGTCATTCATATCAATCAGGGCTACACCTGGGATCCACAGGCCCCTAATAGGTCCATAGGTAAGAGTCTCCGGCAGGGTATTCATGAACTTAGATGGAAAAAACATGCCATCTTTTATTTTCTCCAATTTCTTATTAAAATTTAACATCTTCAATTATTCAAAAACCTTAATTGGGAAAGGAGAACATAGGCTCCATATTACCAAAAATAGCTAAAAATCTCTGGTACAAATATGCATTCATCAAATTTAGGGGGCTTTTTTCTTTTTTTCCCTCTTTGGAGACTTGCCCAGGATCACACAAATAGTAAGTGTCTGAGGCTGGATTTTAACTCTGGTACTCCTGACTTCAAAGCTGGTGCTCTAGCCATTGGGCCATAGGGCTTTTTTGATTTATGATTATATATCCATCTAGATATATATGTATATCCATATATGGAACCACCTGCATGAGGACATGAGAACCTTTTTTGAAATTGCTCTTACCTCATCCAGGAAAACTGGGCTCACAGATTGGGAACTACTCCAGTGTGACATTCACATTCCCACTGTATCAATGATTAATTCCTGATTAATTTTCATTAACTATTGACTTTTTCTCTCCCCAACAGGGAAGGTGCATCAACTTCACCCGAGTGAAATCTGATGGCAAACCAACTGCCTTCAAACAGCCACCAAGACCACCCCCCGGTCATGAGAGCGTCCCCCTCAACAATGCCCCCAGGGTCCCTCCTCCCCCCACAACATCTCTTCAGCCTCCCTCCAGGCAGCTGCCTCCTGTTCCCCCTCCTGCACGGCTGCCTCCAGGACCCCCACCATCCCGCCCACCCCCTCAGCCTGACTTTTAAAACTCCAGAGGAACCAAGATTGACAAAACCGAGTTCTTTGCTGAATTCAATGTATTTATTGAGTCTTGGTTTACAGTTGAAAAATATTGGAATTTGTTGCTGGTCAGCAAAAAAAAATTACATGTGTCAATTTACTATATGAAATATTTTTATATATCACATACAGTGAGTGGCTTTATCAATAGATAAATCCAGGTATCTGCCTTGATGTATATGTGGGTACCTAGGTCCCTATATATACACCCAATTAAGTCATGTATATACCTGGATTAGTCATCCACTCCTAATGTTTCCTCATTATTCACAATTCTAGAATAAGAGCATTAAGAAATTAAAAGAAGAAATTCATTTTTTCAGAAGGGTCAGAAAAACTCTTTGGGCTATGATTGAAACAAACACTTTCTTCTTCACACAAAGAGAATTCTTCTCTCCCCAAACATTTCAAGTCAATCCCATTGACCGACCCTTCTTCATTATTCCACATGCCCAGTTTCTACTGACATGATCAAGGATTCTTCATATGATATGGGGCAGTGTGCCCCCTTGTAGGGCGAATTGGATGGCATTGCTTCTGCCCTCTCCCCGTTTATAAAGATATTAATTCAGATGATCTAAACCATATCCACGCTTTCCACTTTGATCCAATTTTGCTTTAATTCACAATCATTTTCAATTCCACTTAAAAGGAAAGAAGCAAACCTTTTCCTTGATTCTTGTCATTGGTCATCTTCAAAGAAAGCAGGCTTTCTGGGAAAGGATAGTTCTATCTCAGAGCACATAACCCTCATCTATGTGCATGTGTGTAGGGGGGAGTGTGCCTGGTGTTGCCCCATGCATACAAATATACCCAAATTTTCTGACGTGGGATTATGGGAAGTAACTCAGGAGTATTCCAGGAAGGGAAAACCACAACGAGCTGCATCCTGTCGTCCCGAATGAATCTTGATAAGTTAAACTTCCTAGTCTCGTATATTATATTTATACCATATCAGAAGGAGTTTCTCTGCAGGGCAAAGTACAAATCTGAATGTGTTTGGTTTTGTTTTTGTGTGTATGTTTTAGGCAGTATTGTTTGTATTAGTTGTGTAGTTTAGAAATTATAATGATCTCCCCATGTTTTCTGTTTTTTACATTTTGCTGGTATGGTATGTATATAATGTACATGCATGTGCTATTGGCAGGGGCGTCTAGGACAAACCAACTTCATGCCTTCAAGTAACCTTGTCTGTGAGTCATTATTTCCAATGGAAATCCCCACTTGCAGCACAATAATCCATCCTTACAATGGGACTCAAGATTCTTGATGCTTTCTCTTCTTTCCTCTCTCCTTATCATCACTATTACTTTCTTTCATGTCCAAAGAGCAAGGCTTGGCTAAATGGGATTGACTCCTTGTCCATTAGGTTCAAATGAAATAATATTAGTAAAGCACTTAGCACGGTGCTCGACACACAGTTGGCACTTAATAAATGCTTGGTCCCTTCCTCTCTCCTACTCAACCAAAGCTGCACTCATTGGGTTCCTTTCCTCTGTTCTTCCCTTTCCTCACCTTTTCCTGCATAGTTACATAAGTCTAATCTACCTACCAACCTGCCTCCCAGTCTTGTGAGAATTATATTCCTTCAAAGGAGGGCTTGCATGTACAGGGTCCCTTAGAGAAAAGGTGCTAACTAAATGCAAAGTGATAGAACAGTAACAAGGCTGAGGGACTGCAGATGGTGAGCTTCAGAAATAAGATTGCCTCCATGTTGCTGGATCCCTGAAGATGGGAGGGAGAAAAGGGAAAGAACCTAAACAGAACCCCAAGATGTCAGAGCAACTTGGTTATTTATTATTCATTGTTTCATGATTCATGGTACGGTGAAAAAGGCATTGGTTTTGGAGATTCCCCTCTGGTACCTATTACATTTGTGATCCTGGAGAAGGAGACCTCTTTGGTTCTCAGTTCCTTCATTTATAAAATGATTAAGGGGCCTAGATGGCTTCTGAGAGCCCTTCCAGGTCCTAGATCTATGTTCCTATCAACTACCTACCCTGTACAGCTTCTTTGCCTTTAATTTGCCTACTTAGGGGTATTTCACTCCAGCTTCTTAAAGTTATGACCTTTCATTACTTTTATAGCCAGAATCCCCTTTGGTTTCTTCAAGGGACCAATCACGGTATCCATGCTGGCTCAGAATTTTTAGTCCACCCTCAAAGTTGTCTGGACAAATAAGAAGTTTGTTTTAAAGTACATCTGAACTTGAATATGGCCTGAAGCCCTTTCAGAATGTGGACTGGGTTTTTCAGGTACACATCAGTATCAATGTTCTCCACAGATCTCACACCCAAAGACAATCACAGAGGCAGATAGGTTAGACTAACAGATAAAGCACCAGCCTCTGGACCTGGCTAGGGTCTCTCAGTCTTGCCTTGTGATCCTGTTATGGCACTCTTCTGAATTTTGGTTTCTTTTTCTCAAAATGGAGGGAAGCCACAGTGCCCACTCCCAAGGCTCTTAAAGAGTCAGTTGGTAAAACAGTGGGAGCTTTAAAGTTCCAAAACACCCCTTGCCCCATATTCAGAGCATCTGCTAGTGAGTATTGGAGCATGGATGTATTTTTCATGAGGGGAGCTCCCCACCTGAATGGCAAGGAACCTACCTGGTGGGTTCTGGTAAACAGACTATAATCCATTCCCGTGGCATTTGCACTGTCTTAAATAAAAAAAGAAAAGAAAAACCATCCCTATGCCTTATTTCCTATTATTCTTCATAGAATGTGATCCCTAACTTTGGAGTTTTGGGGGGTTGGTTTTGGTTTTTTATAAAAAGCAACCCCTCCCCCTTCTGTAAATATTGATAATTTTTTTTACATGGAGGAACAGAGCAATTTTGCTTTACTGCTGGACAGTTAGAGTAATTTATTACAAGGGGCTTATGGTGGATGGCTTACAGGTGGCTCAGCATATCATGCATGCAGGCAAAATCCAGTATAGTCCAAAGTGACATGTACCAGGTCCTCCACAGTTATGGGAAAGGCATGGGGGATGGGGAAGACCATGATATGTTTTAGTATTCTTAGCTTATATCAGTTTATGCTTATGAGTAATGCCTTACACAGTAGAAATAGAAAATCCAGAAGATCCATTCATTTAATGCTTGAAAAAGATAGCTAGGAAAGCTTGGTCTTTTAGGGTTAAGGGGAAAAGTTTATTGTGTGGGTCATTTCAAGAAAGGAGTATAAATTCTAAAGATAAGAAAGAATGAGAATGAGATGTTGAACATTAAAAGAAAACTTGTTTTAACAGTTTTGGACTTTTCAGAGGGAATAGAAAGTGATTTACAGAATGTGATTGAGAAAGGAAAGATACTTGTACCGCTTTCTGAAATTAACTGTTTCCACATTAGAATTGTGTAACCATTGAATGTGATGTGTGTCTGCCATTCATTTCTGTGAAACTCTGCGGCAACAGGACCACAATTAAATGTGGGAAAGTGTATCTGAAATCCAATATTACAATGTAACATATTCTTACTGATTAAAAGCCAGCAATAAACCTGTTTAACAATTAACTCCTGGGATTTATTTATTTATTATTTTTTAATTGGAATGTAAATAAAATATAATATTCATTATTCTGGACTTCAGAAACAGGAATTGAGCTTTATGGAGAAGTATAAGAGAAACCAGGGTAAAAAAAAATAAGACAAATTTTCACTTTTTCTTATTGCTTTTGTAATTGTTAAAGTAGTACAGAGAAACTAAAGACCAATATTTTTGATGTAATTCAGAGTTATTTCCCACCTCACCTCCATTTTTTCTCCCTAGACCAGGGGTCAGTCTGGGGATAGATTTTTAGGGGATCTTGGAAGTTGGAAAGGAAAAAAATATATTTTTAAATTTTTCACTAACCTCTAACTGAAATTAAACATTTCCCTCAATTATGATTTTCTAAAAGTTTCATGAGAAGGTATTCATAGATTTTACCCGACTACCACTTTTCCACCTGGTTTGAGAAGTATAATATTTTTTTAAAAAGTGAATCAAATCCCTAAACTAATGATTTACACTCAAGTTTGATGAAAGCCAATTTTTTTTGATAAAATGATCATTTAACAGGTCTTTATGTTTTTACATCTTATAAGAAATTCTAAAAATTCTTAACTATATGGATGGGAGATATCCTTTTTTTTTAAACAGATATCCATCCTTTGGGTTTCAATACATGTATTCATCACATGCTTTTCACCAAGGGTCATCATTTGGCTACTTGAGTGATTTCTTTCCCGTTGTCCTTGGGTCATATTTCATTCATCACTGGCTGGATAGTCTGGTCACTTCTTCAGTGACCTACTGCCATAATGGATCACCTCTCTGGGTGGGTCAGTATCCTCAGGCTATTAGTCCTAACTATGGATCTCTATAGTTAGGGTAGAAGGATTCTCTGGAGTTCATGGTTCTTTGGACTGGCTATGTGGCTGCAGAAGATTTTCTCCAAAGGAATAAGTGTAGCCATCATGCTTCTGTCTAACTTCTCAGTTTTGATTCTCTATTTTTCTATATCCCTCTGCTCTGCTTTAGGCTAAGAGCAAAGGATATAGACCTGATGCATTAATTGGCTTCGAATCAATTATTCTTAATGTAGTGTTGACAGGGCATCATAAACACAACAAGGAATTCCTACCTTATTCAAGAGATGTCTAAATTAAATCCTCACTAGTAGAGATAATGCGGATCCAAGACAATTCCTGAGATACCCACAATTTTTCTTATTCAACTTCTCGTGTGTGTTTTGTTTACTCATCTAGGCTGCAAATTCCCTCAAATCAAGAACGATTTCTGACACTTCTTGTCTCCCAGAGCACCTCCCCAGAGTCTTGCACATAGCAAGCATCCATTAATTGTTCACTGAATGAATAAATGTGACTTCTCTCCACCACCACTCCCCCTGAGGAATCTGTCTTCTTGAGATTTTCATTCTCACTTCTTCCAGTGCAGCAGGATTTGGGATAGACATAGTCCTCAATCATAGACCCAGACTTAGCCTGGGAATGTTATAAACGTTCAACTGCATAATCATTTTGGGGATCTGGGACATCTGGTGCTGTGACCACAGAAACCACAGTATTAGCAGTCACTATGGAAACCTCCAGAAACATTCAGTTGCATCATGGTCTGCTAGAAGGATGGTCAGCTAGATGTGTTTCTGAGTGGGAGAATATCAAAGAAAGAGATAGCTTCCTTGTCAAGGACCTCAAATATGATCTAAAGCAGAGAATTTGATTAACATGAGATGTACTAAGTCACTTCTTTAGCTTTCTCCAAAATAATTTACACCCATAAATACATGTTATTACATATTGAGGCAGAGACATAGTAAAAAAGAAAAAAGATTTTGGTTTTGGAGACCTTTATCTGCTACTTGTTGTCTCTGTGCTCTTGAATAAGACGTCACCCCTCTCTTGCCCCCCTCCAAGTAGTCTTGTATGCAAAATGAAATTTTGAACAAGATAATCTCTCAAGATCCCTTCCAGTTCTAAATCTATGATGCTATGACTCTAGTATGCCATGATCTTTCCTGATCTCCGTTTTCTTATCCAGTAAATAAAAATGAATATAAGGGTTCTCTAGAGTTCCTTCCACTTTAAAAGCCTGTAAGATTAACAAGAGTATTTGTTGTGAAAATCGTCATCTCAATCACTTATGGGCAACTCCAAGGTATAAACATACTCTTAGATTTGACATTTCATTTGGAAGCAAAAAATTTAAGTCACCTCAAATCCTTTGAGAAGGCTGTAAATTACACATATACAAAAAGTTATTTCCTTTGCATGTTTTCCCACTCCCATCTTAGAATGTGAGTTCTTTTGAGGAGCTTTACCTTTCTTTGTATACCCAGGGCTTATCACAATGCTTAACACACAGTAACCACTTAATTAATACTTGCAGATGGATGGATGAATGATTATAAAGAGATTAGATTGGTGCCAGATTGACAGAGTAGATAAATACATAGGTTCATAAATTCATAGATGAGATAGATACATAGATTAGATGGATAGATAGACAAATAAGATAGATAAAATGGATTAGATGCCAGATAAATAGATTAAATAGATACATAGACATAGTTTTAGTAGATTAAATAGATAGACTAATGGAATAGATAAGATAGATACATATTTAGATAGAAATAAGTAATGATAGGCAGATAGGTAGACAAATAGGTTAGGTAGATATATAGATAAATACATAGATCATAGATTAGATAGATACATAGATTAGATGGATAATCAGACAAATAAGTTAGAACAGAGAGATTAGATTAGATAGACATATAGATTATTTAGACAGATAGATGGATGGATGGATAGATATACATATGTTTATTTGTGTTCTGTGTATGTATATATGTAGTAAGAGTATATATAGGAGGGACTAGATCTGTGATTTCATTGGTATAGGGAACTTCTAGGGAAGAAAATTCCTTTTAGGAATCCAGGGTAGCCCCTTCATCTCTGCTCCTTGATAGCTTTGCTATTGATATTGCTATTTGAAAGCTTAGAGCTTTGCCTGGAGCACTGAGAGACTTGCCCAGCATCCCACAGCCAGCTTATACCAGAGGGAGCCCCTTGAAGGCTTCCTGGACCAATTCTATCTACTACACCACAATGTCTCTCCCCATACATTATGGCTTATATAAGATAGAGGATTTCATAATCATCTCTAACAATAATCAAATGCAGACCATGTTTTAATGGCTTCCAGACTTCAAAGGCAGGACTGTCTTAAACTCTTTCATTATATCCTCAGAGCTTAACACAGTATCTGGCCCATAGTACATGCTTCCTAAGTACTTAGCGATTGATGTTGCTAAGGATTCCTTGCTCTCATATGGATCTTGCCCACACCTTTCCAAAAAGTCTCCATTGAGGTGTGCTTAATACACAGAAGGCCTTCTTCAAGTTCTTTTATCATTCCCTAAGCCTCAATTGAGTCAGTAACTTTCATGTGTTCCTCTAGACTTACGGCTGACCCACATAAAAAAATTATAGACTGAGTAGTGGCCAAGTGGGAATAGCATAGAGTAGGGACTTCCATAAAAATCTGTGGTTTGGCTAAGAGGAAAACCAAGACCTAGTTAATCTTTGGAATCATAGGAGATAGACTAAGACATAACTTGAAAGAGTTTACACATATGTCCAATAAATGCCTAGAGGCAATAAAGTGACAAAAGGATGAGTGCTGGGTTTGAAGTCAGCAAGACTTGCCCTAGATACTTACTAGATGGGTGATCCTGGGCAAATTATTTAACCTCTCTCAGCCTCAGTTTCTCCATCTGTAAAATAGAGGTGATTATAGCATCTCTCCCACAAGGTTCTTTTAAAGATCAAGTGAGATAACATGTAAATTGTTTTGCAAACCTTAAAGCACACTATAGATGCTTTCTGTAATTATTGTTATACAAGCTCTGAGATAAAAGTATTTTCTTAGTAAAAAAAAAAAATGCCACGATTTGGGTTAGACTACAGCTATGTACAGACACATCTACTTATGGGATAAGTCACTGATCCAAAGATGGATTGAGATTTTCTCTGTCACCCTACATTAATACCTCCCAATCTATAGATCATTCTCTATCCGCAAATCTGAAATAATTACTAGGAAGATTCCCAGCCAGAAATTGACTCCTCCCTCACTCCTCACCACTTCCATCACTGTGATTGGATAGGGATTTTCCACTGTCCAGGGACTTGACTATCAGAAGTATTCTTTGCCCTCCAGGGATTTGGGGGCCAATATTGCCCTCCTTCCTCCCTGAATTTCAGATGATCTGATAGCTTTGAAAAAATGAAAAGTAGCCCCAGGGGAAAAAAGACTGAGTGAGCCTCTCCTACATGAGTGGAAGGAGGTTTTGGATGGGTCCAGTGGCAGCATGGAAAGGGCAGTTTTAGGTCTGGCAAATAGCATGAGCAGAGAGGGGTGAGGAGGGCAGAGTGAGAGGAAGAATGTTCAGGACAGGAGAAGTCAGAACAAATTCAGTTTCCATGTAGTTAAAACTACAAAAAGAAGGAAGAGAAGAAAAGGCAGGATGGTAGTATGGAAAGTGCTTTGGTTTGGAATGGGAGAAGGCGAGTGCAAATGCTCTCCCTGCTAGGAACGTGGGGGGTGAGTCCCCTCAACTTCTTCATCTGTGGTATGAAGGAGAACATTGATTAGATAGGCTGAAAGGCTCCGAATGGCTCTGGGAGCCTGTGTCCAGAATTGCTCCCTGCAGCCAAGGCTGCTGGCAGAGGAGGAAGCCATTGCAGCATCGAATGACAGAAATGTGGCCTCTTCTCTTGGAATTCCACAACCCCTGCCTGAGGAGACAGGAAATGCCTTGGCAAGGGTCGTGTGGGCATGTGGCTGATAGCAAAGCCTGGCCTATTGGTTGGCGGCTCTGGCCTCCATTCCAGTGATCCCCCAGACTGGGGCAAATGAGGCCAGCAGAATCCCTGGAAGTTACTCTCCCAAGGACACACAAACACAGGATTCGTGTCTGGGTGGCCGACCGAAAGGAACCCTGTAAGCTGAAGAAATTCACCCCATGAGGCTGCGACCTAGAAACTCCCAATACCATTTGTGCCTGCACTTCCAGCCTTGCCCACTTCCCCCACTTTGCTCAAAAAACCAATTCCAACAGTCTGCCTTTCTCTGTCTCTTGGTCTCTCTTTGTTTCCCCCTTTCTTTCTTCCTCTTTTCTCCTCTCTCCTCTCTCCCCCTCTCCTTTCCCCTCTCTGGGTCTCTTTTTTTTTCTCTCTCTCCCTGTTTCTCTCTCTCTGTCTGTCTCTCTCTCTCTCTGTCCCTCTGCCTCTATCTCTGTCTCTCTCACTTTCTTTGTCTGTGTGTCTGTGTGTCTTTGTCTCTTTTTTTCTCTCTCTCTGTCTCTCTTTTTCTTTCTTTGTCTCTCTTTTTTCTCTCTGTCTCTGTCTCTCCGTATGTCTCTCTCTGTCTCTGTCTCTTTCTCTCTTTTTTCTGTCTCTCTCTTTTTCTGTCTCTCTCTCTGTCTCTGTCTGTCCATCTCTGTTTCTGCCCCTCTCTGTTTCTCTCTCTCCCTCCTTTCCTCTTTCTCTCCTTTTCCCTCTCTCCCTCTCTCCCTCCCTTTTTTTCTTCCTCCCTTCCCCCCTCTTTGTCTCCCATCACAAAGCTCTGGGTTCAAATTTTGCCTCAGATACTTCCCAGTTGAAAAGTCATCCAAATTCTTCTATTTGGTTCACATTCTCCATATGTAAAATGGAGATGATAATAGTTCATCTCCCAGAATAATTGTTAGAACAAAATAAAGTAAAAATTTGTAAAGGACTTTGCAAACTGTAAAGTGCTATCTAAGTATTAGCCATTATGATAATTTTTACAGCCAAACTTTGCTTTTCTTTCTTTTTTTAACCAAACCTGTATTTTCATTGCTAAAAGGAACTCCTGATGACAAAATTCCTTCTGCCTTAACAGACTGCCATCTATTCTGCTACATATGATCTTAAAAAGTTACGTGAAGGGCACTGCTTTGGGTCAACCATCTTGTCTAGGGTCATGTAACCTACTGAATGTGTCAAATTTGAATTTGAACCAGGTATTTTTTACTCCTGCTCCCATCCCACATTGCCAGGTTTACATGAAATAATGATAAATTATTTTGTCGGTTTTTACATTATGGTTCTGTCATTTCCGTTTAATGGATTCTTTGTGACTCCATTTGGGATTTTCTTGTTGAAGATACTGAAATGGTATGCCCATTTCCTTCTCCGGCTCATTATACAGATGAGGAAACTGAGTTAAGCAGGGTGAAATGTCTTGCCCAAGATCACCTAGCCAGTAAGTGTCTGAGGCTGGATTTGAACTCAGGAGGATGAGTCTCCCTGACTCCAAGCCAAGTACTCTATGCACTGTGGCACCACCTAGTGGTCTTTCTATAAATATGAGCTTCATTAGTCTTAACATAAGCATTGGGGATAATCTAATCCAGAGGTAGCCAATCCACCAATGTGGCTCAAACCTTCACTTGCAAAGAGAAAAGGAGGAAACTCCTTAAGAAATACCATCAGGTTCATTGGTTCCTCAAGGAAAGATCAAAGGTGCATCTGTCTAGAGTGTAAAAGACCTCGGAGTCTATCTAGTCCAACCTTGTCACTTTGCCCAGTGTTTTGTGTCCTGGCCCCAAGGTCTTAGAGGGGCTAACTATCAGAGGCTGGATTTGAACCCTTAGGGTTCTCTGACTCCATCCCTTTACTGACCCCCTCTCCTATTGGATTTTTCTATTTTCATAGGTTCCTACTCTTCTCTGCCCACCTTTCAATCCCAATACACTCATCCAACCCCAACCAATCTCCTTGGACCTTTTGCTAGAGCCCCCCGGGAAAGCCCCCTGTCTTCCTCCCAAGATGACTTTGTCAGCAATGGCATTGCCCTGGCTCTGGTCCTCTTCCTGACTCATCACCCTCATCCCCACTTCCTGACCAGTCTTGTTTTCCTTGGCTAGGGTTAGGACTGGGGGCTGCAGAGCAGGGGCAAACTGCTCACATTATTACACTGAACAAACAACTGGTGCAGATGACCCAGAGAATAGAAACACCAGTAGATACCTAGAGAGAAAAACTGCTTTTCCATGGCCTGCGGGAATGGAAGCTTAGCCCAACTCTGTCTTTTTAGCATCAGGGTTGGGTTCTGCTTTCCAGAAAATGCAGACACTGAAGGGGTGTCCAGACAGAGCAGCCTCTCTGTGCTTCTAAATATTCAGACGTTTCCTTCCCTTCGCTCTACCTTCACCCCTAAGATAAATATCCTACAGGAGAGTTGGCTAGGACTGGGGAGTGGGAGTGAGAGGGAGAAGAAAGAAAGGGGTTCCATCCCTCCATAAGGCCAATGAAGGCTATATAATCTACATTCCCCAGGCTTAGTCATGGCAGTCCCTGGAATACTCCAGAAGCCTGAGCTTTGAGGCTAATCCATGACTCACAGAGCTAACCTCTGGGGAAGGAGATTGCCAGACAGCTGCTTCTAAAACACACACACACACACACACACACACACACACACACACACACACACCCTACAGTTTTCCCTGTGTATCATAGCAATAAGTATAATAAAATAATAGTTCCCAATTATTCAATAAATAGATAGATGAAAAAGCACTTACTAAGTGCTTTCTGTGTGCCAGGCATTGTGTTAAGTATTAAGGATACAAATTATATACAAGCAGACAGTGTTGTGCCCTCAAGGAGCTTCCATACTAATGGGGGAAGCAGGGGAGGGGGGAGAGACCATTTATAAATGGGAGCTTGAAGAGGTGGTATGCTCCCATGCAACAACATGGACTGGAAATGCCTGGGAAGTCTAGAGGGACCTGGGTCTGGGCAAGATAAACCTACCAGAGACTATGGTGCCAGTGGCAGAGTCCAAACTTCCACGAGAGGAGGGAGACAAGAAAGATTTTGAGGTTTTCATAGCACCTTCTTCATAACAAACTTGTGAGAGAAGTAGCACAAGCATTATTGATATTTCCATTTTAGACCTGACAATCCTAAGGTCCTTAGAGATCAAGTAATTTTCCTTGGGTCAGACAACTAGTTTTTGACCCCCAATCTAAACTATTTCCAAAATCAGGGCTCTTTCCACCAGTGGCAGCAGAGTGTAATAGACAGGATACTGGACCAGGAGTCAGCAATACTTGGTTTCAAATGCTGTGAACAATGAGCAAATCACAAGCTCTCTAAGTCTCAATTTTCCCAGAAGTAAAATGGCAATAGTTGTTGTTCATCCTTCTTTCTGAAGGGGGCCAATAACATCAGGAGGATAATATCTTGACTTGTCAATGAATTGGATTTAAGAGAGGCAGAGCTGTGCAAAATATCAGCCTCAATCCCTCATCCAGTCATCAGAGCCCAGTAGCAAGACATAGGTCAAGACAATGGCAGTGGCCCCAGATGCAGTGGGAGACCATGACCTTTTTTAAGCTAAGGTTTTTCCTGGCTCTCAGTTTATCCGAGGTAATGCCCATTCTGTAATTAAAAGCTAGGTAATAATTGAGTCAAAAGAGCCTCATTTGCCTTCACAAAGGAATCCATCTAGGAGGATTCCTAGAATCAGAAACACTCTTGAGTTTCTGATCAAAACAAATGATTGGTTGTTGTCTTTAGCTTTCGAATAGGGTCCAAATGACATCACTATGTTAGAGTGAGTTATAGTGTGCTGGACTGTGGCTGATCAAACCAATGTGAGCTCAGAATGCTTTGCTATAGGTTGGGCATAAATAGTCCCTATGGATATTTGGGGTGGATTCTCTAGCTTTACACATCTCACATTTTTTCTGGGCTAATTCAATTCTATTTTGCTCATAGAACACAGCACTTTCTCTGATGAGGGCACGCCATGCTGGGTGATCCTGTGCCAGTTATATCCCATGTCATACAATCAATTGCAGTTCTTGAGAGAGACCTTAAAGTATCTGTGTATCACATCCTGCCAGGTGATTTTCAGTATCTTCCTAAGACAATTCAAATGGAAGGGATTCAGTTTTCCTGGCACAGCACTGTTATTGTCCAGATTTCACAGGTATCCAACAATGAAGTCAGTATAATGGCTCTGTAGACCTTCAATTTGGTAGTCTAATACCCCTCCTCTCCCACACTTTCCTTAGGAGCCTCCCAAACACTGAGCCAGTTTTGGCAATGTGTGTGTCAACCTCATAATCAGTGTGAACATTCCCAGAAAACATACAGCCAAGGTAAGTGAAATTACCCCCATCATTCAAAACTTCTCCATTTGCTATAGCCAATGTTGTTTACCCTTCTTTCTTGAAGAGGACCATGACATCAAGGAGATTATGCCATGACATGCAAATGAAATGGATTTAAGTTAGGGAAGGCTGTGCAAGGTCCCCTGCCTCACTTTCTCCTTCAGAGCCATCTGGGTCCAGTGGCAAGATAGTTCCACAATCGGATGGTGGGATGCTGGCTGATGGAGTATCTGTTTTCTTGGTGTTGATTGTTAAGACAAAATTATCACAAACAGCAGAGAATAGATCTATACTTTGTTGCATCTCAGCTTCAGAAGCTACATTGAATATACAATCATTTACAAACAAAAAAGCATGTACCAACACTCCCTCCACTTAAGTTTTTGTCTTGTAGACTTTTCAAGTTGAAGAATTGTGTAGTCGCTGACTTTGATGTCATGTTCATCCTCATTGAAGGTATTTGATGACATGGCTAAAAGCATCATGCTAAAAAGCATGGGAGCAAGAACACAGTCTAGTTTCACTCCACTGGTGACTAGAGAAGCTCTAGAGGATCATCTATCATCCAGAACCCAGGCAAGCATATCATGAAATTGACATATACTGATACAATATTGATTATCAGTACCTATGTTTCCATTATTACAAATCCTGATGAAGTCAAAGAAAAGTTTTACGAAGACCTAGAAATCCTTATCATCAAAGTGACAAAAGAGGACAAGCTTATAATTCTGGGTGACTTTAATTCTAGAGTCTACTCAGACTTCCAAACATGACAGGGAATTCTTTGGAGGAATGGAGTTGGAAACAGCAACAGAAATGATCACTTACTTACTTGCTGAACACTTGCACATCTCATGACCTTCTCATCACCAACACTGTCTTCTGTTTATCTAAATACAATAAAACTTCATGGATGCAATCTCACAGCAAACATGGGCATTATAGACTATGTGACTTTAAGAAGAAGAGACAGACAGGATATAAGAGTGACGAAGGCAATGTGGGGTGCAGAGTGATGGACTGATCATAGACTTATTCTCTCCAAGATCTATATCCACATTTAACAAAAAGAGTGGCCCCAAAGCTAAAAGACTACCAGAAGAATTAAGACCAACAAATTATGCCACTTCTCTGAGAGAGAACATTTTGTTGTTAAAATGGAGAGTAAGTCAACACACAGTTGGTAACAGTGGAGCCAAAAAAAAAGTGGGTAGTTTTCAGAGATTGCATTTGCTCATCTAAGTCAGAAAACTCACAAGCATCAAGACTGGTTTGATGAAAATGATGAGGAAATTCAGGGACCAGAACAGAAACAAATTCTGTTTACACTCACTTTGAGTCATCAGGACCCAAACAAAGAACAAGCAGGTTTGGGCTGGGATTTATTATTGGCCAATTGGTGATTTGGGTTTAAAGGGATAGTCAAGTAGCTCCATTATTTATATGTATAGGAATATACTTATGCATCTAATCTCAAATGTCAATAGAGAAATTCACATGGTGTGGGTAACAAGCAAGGAAAACTGGAGATTTTAACATAAGGAGGGAAATTGGATATCCTATGTATCACTTGGTGGGGTAGAACCTATAACTGAAACCACTCTGGAAGGGTACAATTCATGTCCAAGACACAAGATAAAAAGAGGGACTGAAGAGCAACGTATTGGCATATATATATATATATATATATATATATATATATATATATATATATGTATACACATATACACACATGTGTATTTTTTGAGGGGAGGGAATGTTTGGTAATGGCTAAGAAGTGATAGAATAGGTAATATCCCATGGTGTACAAGGTGAATCAAATCAGGAGGGATAATAAATTCTTATCTCAAGAGGAACATTTCAAGATGAAATTCTGAACAAACCAATAGTAACACATTTGATGAAAAATAAAAAGGGGAGTTGCTCCAAGAGAACATTGGTGAGCTCATAGAATGTTTCAAATTGTGGAAGTAGAAGTTCAGCTGCCATTAGTTGATGAAAGATTGAGTAATAAAGAATTGAAATCAGACAGCACAGTCAGAATTTTAGCCTATTCAGCAGAGAAGATGAGGAGCAAGATGGGACAAAATGTAATATGGTCTTAACAGGAATATAATTCTAGGAAACCAATCAATTAGGTAATTTCAAAAAAAGAGCAGGGAGGGAAAAGCTCCTTCCTTGTTAAAAGACCCCATTTTTCCAGACCCTGTGGCTCCGAGACCAACAGAATATTTCCAGAAGTCTGGGTAAGCATCTTTGAGATAAACCTGTAATAACAACCCATATATCATTCATCAGTGAAAAATTACCAAAAACATCTTGAGCAAGTTCCCACATCCTGCTCCCCCTTTCACGGATTCCTCCAAATTTCTAGAACTGTGGTTCTTAACCTGGGGTCCCAGACCTTCAAAAAGGTCCACGGATAGATCTCAGAGGATTTGTGAACTTAGATGGGGAAAACAAATGCATTTATATTTTCACTAACCTGTGTATGAATTTTTGCATTTTCAATTATTTAAAAACATGATTCTGTACATGTATTAGCAATGTTGAACAATGATTAACTGTGAATGATTTAATTACTCTGAAAAATACAATCATCTAGGACAATTCCAAAGAACTTAAGATGAAATTTCTTAGCCATCTCCAGAGAGAGAAAACTGATGTAGTCTAAATGTAGATCAAAGCATCATTTTTAAACTTTATTTTTCTTACTTTCTTTGCCACATGGCTAAAATGGAAGTATGTTTTGGATGATTTCACATACATTAATTGATATCACATTTCTTGACTTCACAGTGGGGAGGAGAGAGGTAGAAAGGAGGAAGATAATTTAAAATTTGGGATTTTTAAAAATCAATCTTAAAAATAAAACAATTTTTAAAAATAAAAATATTATTCTAAGCAGGAGTCCATAAGCTTCATTACACGGCAAAAGGGATCCATGGCACAAAAAGAATTAAGATCCCCTGCTCTTGACTCTCCTCTGGTGCCCGGATGACTATTTCTGGATTTCTATTTTCATTAGCTTTGGCTCAGATCCTCTCCCTCTGACCCATCCTAAATAAACCTCCCCAGTAATAGACTGGCGTTGAAATTGACCTAGTCAATTTCTCCAGTGCAAAATCCTGCTGAAGGCTTTCCAATGAGCAATGAGAGTTGCAGTTCTATCCCAGCTAGAATATACTTTGCTGTTTAATCTGAGAACTGCCTTTCTCCCCTACCCCTTTCCTGATCCATACGAAAGGAGAGTGGGCTATCCTGCAGCTGCAAGGTGGGTATTGGTCTCTAGACCCAAATGGGGCATCTCCACAATTGGAAAAAATACCTGCTTGTGCAAAATTCACTTGTATTACCAACAACTAGAGCACACTTCCTGGCTCTCCATCAATTTGAGAGACCCACCATTTTCTGATCTAACCGAGGACTAAACCAGATTTAGAAACCAAAGCATTGTTTCCTACAGCTTCCTAACTCACTTCCAGCATCTCGCTGGGCAGGCTGCCATTTATGGCTGCAGTGCACCCTCTGCTGTGGAAAATTAAGAAGTGCACCAAGAAGTACACATAAGGAGGGAAATTTGATATCTTATGTATCACTGCAACATGGTGGGGTAGAACCTATAACTGAAACCACTCTGGAAGGATGCAATTCATGCACAAAACACAAAATAAACAAAGAGAGGGACTGGAGAGCAAAGTATTGATATCTATAAGCATATGTGTTTGGGGAGGGAAGAACTTGGAGGAGCCATGTGTCTAAAACTTTTCAGATAATTCTTGTACATGGTACCCCATCTCCTGCCTCAGGCTTTGTACAGGCTGCCCACCAATGCCTGGGACCTTCTCTTCCACCTCATGTCTTGAAATCCCTAATTCCTTTTTTTTTCATTAAAAGCTTTTTATTTACAAAACATATAAGTAATTTTTCTACATTGACCTTTGTGAAACTTTTTTTTTGTTCCAAGCTTTTCCCCTCCTTTCCCCCACCCCCCACCCCTAGATGACAGGTAATCTAATACATGCTAAATATATTAAATTATGTGACAAATTCAATATATGTATACATATCTATACAGTTATCTTACTGCACAAGAAAATCAGATCTAGAAAAAGAGAAAAAAAAAAAAACAACCTAAGAAGGAAAACAAAATGCATGTAAATATTCAGAGAAAGCGTTAAAATGCTGTGTTGTGGTTCACACTTAGTTCCCTCAGGCCTCTCTCTAGGTGTATATGACTATCTTCATCGCTGAACAATAGGAACTGGTTTGAATCACATCATTGTTGAAGAGAGCCATGTCCATCAAAATTAATCATCATATAGTCTTCTAGTTGCCATGTATAATGATGTCCTGGTTCTGCTCATTTCACTCAGCATCAGTCCATGCAAGTCTCTCCAGGCCTCTCTGAAATCGTCCTGCTGGTCGTTTCTCACAGAACAATAATATTCCATAACATTCATATACCATAATTTATTCAGCCACTCTCCAATTGATGAGCATCCTTTCAATTTCCGGTTTCTAGCCACTACAAAAAGGGCTGCCACAAACATTCTTGCATATGTGGGTCCCTTTCCCTCCTCTAAGATCTCTTTGGGATATAAGCCCAATAGAAACACTGCTGGGTCAAAGGGTATGCATAGTTTGATAACTTTTTGAACATAGTTCCAGATTGCTCTCCAGAATGGTTGGATCTGTTCACAGTTCCACCAACAATGCATCAGTGTCCCAGTTTTCCCACATCCCCTCCAACATTCATCGTTATCTTTTCCTGTCATTTTAGCCAATCTGACAGGTGTGTAGTGGTACCTCAGAGTTGTCTTAATTTGCATTTCTCTGATCAATAGTGATTTGGAGCACCTTTTCATGTGACTAGAAATAGTTTCAATTTCTTCATCTGAAAATTGTCTGTTCATATCTTTTGACCATTTATCAATTGGAGAATGGCTTGAATTCTTATATACCTGAGTCAATTCTCTATATGAAATCCCTAATTCCTAACAGAGGCTTTTCCCAATTTCCCCACTCATTAGTACTTCCGACTCCTGAAATTAATTTGAATTTACTTAAAATGTCACTTAATGATTTTAATTTATTGAATTTTAATCAATTTAAATTTAATTTATTCATAATTTAAGTATATTCATATGTAATTCATAAATACAATTCATTTACACATAGTATCTACATATTATGCAAAGATAATAAAGCATTTATTAGTGCTTACTCTGTGCCAGGCAAGGTACTAAGTGTTGTATATGCAAATAAAAAAAAGAAAAGAAATGAACAAGCATAGTGAAGATCCCAGCCCTCTTTCAACATTTCTTTCTCTTTACTTGTTCCTTAATGGCAAGATCTTCAGAAAGAAGGCTAGTTAACCCAATAGGAAAGGTTTCCTTGAACCTTAACTCTCTCATAGTCTCAACTAAGTGACCTCCTTCTCTTGGAATCCTTGTTTCACTTCAAGGCTTAGCTCAGATTCTGTCTCTTATGTTGGGTTTTTCCTGATACTATCCACACACAACTTCCAAATTTACTTTGTATTTGCAAAGTCACTGAGTTTTCTGACTCAAAATGTCTGAGATTCTGTTGGCTGATCTATAATGTATCTGGCTGCCAGACTTTTTTGAGATGGGAATCAGGGTGTTGTTGCTGTAATTCTTTGTCCTTCATTCTCCAATAGGACCAATGACATCAAGAGTGTGATTTCTTGAATTTCAAGTGAATTTGGATTTAAGTGAGGCAGAACTGTGTCGAGTCATCAACTTCACTCTCTCTTCCAAGATTATCAGAGTCCAATGAGTGGCAAGAAGTGAAAATAATTAGAGATGGCCCCAGATGCAGATAGGAGGCAGTGTGGTATAGAAAAAAAAATGGTTCTAATGTAGATCTGGGTTCAAATTCTGCCCTTGTGGTTCACTACCTGGGTGACTTTCATTTATGAATAACTTCATTTAGGAAATAGCTAGATAGCACAGTAGAGAACACAGTAGATAAAACTCCAGACTTGCAATCAGGAAGACCTAAGTTCAAATGGATGATTGTCAGCTCCTTGAGAGTAGGAACTAGCTTTTTGCTTCTTTTTGTAGCACTTAGTACAGTACCTGGCACATAGTAAACACTTAATAAATGTTTCTTGCATTCAATTGAATATTGCCTCAGACGCTTAGTAGCTTAACTCCTATCAACCTCAGTTGAGAAACTATTAAGAAACATCTATAAATTGGGGCTAATAACAGCATCTAATGCACATATATGAAGTACTTTGTACATGTTAGAGCAAATAGCTACTATGAATGACATGCTAGCTATTAATTTCTGTGTACTTCAGTTTCCTTATCTGCAAAAAGAAGAGGTTGGACTATAATGACCTTGTTCTAAATCTTTGATTCCTATGGTGGTAATGTAGTTGTAAACTGTATTCATATTGCTTCCCCTTATTGCCCTTCCTCCTGCTAGAGTAAAAGCCCCTTAAGAGCAGGGAGTGTTTCATTTTTGTCTTTGTTTCCCAAGTTTGAGCAGGGTATCTAGCATATGGTTAAGATTCACTAGATGGTTTATTAATCAGTTGGGTACCTCCTCACTAGGGTACCTATTCACCCAGTCACCAATGAGAAAATTACCTGCTATAACCTGGATGGGCAATTACTCCCAAAACTTTCTGTCAGGAACTCCCTAGCTCCCCTCAGTTTTCATACCACTGGGGTGATGGCCCTAAATACAAACAGATCAATTAAAATACAGATATAAATTCATAGGACCTAACTGACTACCACTTATATTGTTGGGCACTGGATATGTTGGGGCCATAGCCACCTCCCCTTCCTTGCCTTTAGGACTGGAAATTGAGTTTTACATACTATTGTGTCATAAACTTCAGATGCTTTATCTCAGGTCTTGCTAGAATAATTCCCCTTCCTTTTGAGTATTGCCCCCTTGCCTCAATGTCTCCTATCCTCGATCTTCTTATCCTGACCCCTATCCTGTCAGGATTTAGTTATGGTCCTTTCCTGGAATTACAATATAGTTTCTGTAAAATGGAAAGGAGAGGATATTATTCGATAACTATTTCCCCAGAGGAAAAATTTAACTGTATTTCAAGTCTATTATAAGTAATTTGAGTACCTGGTATGTATTTTTGGAATATGCAATGTGTGTACCATCTCCTAGCAATTCATGAATATATATTACTAAAGTTGTTCAGCAGAAGAGTTGGTAATTATATACCTGGATGATATTTAAACTACTCCCTAAAAAATATTTTACAATATTCATATAGTCAGTATAAAATGAAGATGTACTCAATAATGGTCAACAGAGAAATATGGCAGCTAAGAAGAAAAAAAACTAATTAGATTTCAAATGTATTGGGAGACATAAAAATCTAGAACAAAGGAGATAAGAGCCCCACAAACAAACTATAAATGGGAGTATTGTTTAATTCAGTTCTCAGTGCCACAGTTTAGGAAACACATTGATCAACCTAAGTCCACCCAAAAGAAGATGGCTGGGGTGATGAGACAAGTGGAGAGTATACCACACAAAGACCAATTGAAAAGACACAGAATGTTCAGCTTAGAGAAGGTAAGGCATAAGGAAGACATGACAGCTGTTCCTAAGTAAGTGCCATGTAAGTTGGCATGTAATAAAGTTGCTAGATTTGTTCTCCTTAGGTAGAATTAGGGCTAATGGGGTAGAATTTAAAACTAGCAGATTTCACCTCCATGTAAGGAGGAAATTTTTAACAATTAGGGTTATTCAGAAGTAGAATGAGCTATCTTAGAGCAGATTCCCCATCAAGCCTTCAGATGGAGCCTGGCTTGTCAGAGATGCTGTAGAGAATATTTCTTTTCACGTCCAGGTTAGATGGCAATTTCTGAGGCTCCAATTTATTCTGAGATTTTGTGATTCTGTGAGTGGGGTTTGGAGTGAACATTCAGTTCATATGAAAATGAAGGATCTGTTTCATTGCGAGGTTTCCATACTTACTTTGCCATGAGGTGGTCTACTTTTGGATAGTTTTAATTGAAAACATGCTTTATAGAGGCTGTTTAAAGGGAAAAACAGATTTTTAAAAAATAATATTCAACAAAGAATTACATCTTTACCATTCCACAAAAAGACAAAGAGAAAGATGAAGTTCCATGATACATGTTGTTGATCATATGATTTTTATTTAATTCCATAAAACAAATGCTGCCTTAAAAGCTCTTTTACAAGATCTCATCTATCATATATTAAAGTCATTCAAGATTCCTCAAGAAATACATTACAAGGGGGTGGAGCCATGGTGGCAGAGATCAGACAGGCGTCTCTGTAACCTCCTCTAACCTTCCCTCAAACCAACAACATATGAAGCCTCTAGACTGATTTTGAAGCAAAAAAAATCCACAATATCTGGAGGACAACACGATTCTAGAAGAAGATACTCTGGAAGAACCTCAAAACAGGTCTGTTTTAATTGGGCAGGGGGGTGGTCTGCTGAACCAAGACTGCAGCGCAGGGAGACCGGGGCAGGGAGCTGGAGCAGGGAGCTGGAACAGGAGTTGAAACAGGAGTGGGAGCGTTGTGCTTTTCACACACCTAGGAGTCTTCTGGGGGCCTCTTGGGCCAATCTGTCCTGATTGTGGGCAGGTGATTTGGAGGATCTGCCTTTTGTGGGGGGTAGATTGTGAATCACTGAACCCCTGATGAGCATCAGACCTAGCTGCCATTACACAACACCCTAGGGCGATCAATCAATCAAGAGGACTGATCAGCACCAGAAATAATTCAATCAGTGGAGCTGCCCAATACCTGAAATAATTCAATCAGCAGAATTGCCCCAGGATGAACTAAAGCAGAACTGCCCAGCACCTGACATAATTCAATCAGCAGAGCTGCCCAGTTCCTGAAATAACTCAATCAGCAGAACTGCCCCAAGGCAAATTAAAGCAGCTGTCCCACCTTTGCCTTAAACAGACCTCACACCTTTAAAAAAAATGAATAAAAAAACCAAAAAGGGCTCTCACCATAGACAACTTTTATGGAGAGAGGGAAGAACAGACCTCAAATCCTGAGGCCCCTAAAGGTAAAGCAACTCCAGAAAAAGCCCCAAATAGAGACATAAACTGGTCTCCATGTCACAAGGCTTTCTTTGAAGATTGCATAAAAAATCTTAAAAGAGAGTTAAAAGAAACATGGGGAAAGGAAATGAGATCACTGAAAACAAAATAGAAAAAATGGAAAAAGAATGCAATGAACAAAAAAATGTAATTGGTCAATTGCAAAAGGAACTAAAAACAGTAACTGAAGAAAATAAGACATTAAAAATTAGAATCGAACAATTGGTAATGAATGACTCATCAAGACTTCAAGAATCAGTCAAACAAAAACAAAAAAATGAAAAGATAGAGAAAAACATGAAATATCTCCTAGGAAAAACAACTGACCTGGAAAATAGATCTAGGAGAGACAATCTAAGGATTATAAGGCTTCCTGAAAGCCATGATGAAAAAAAGAACCTAGATGCTATCTTCCAGGAAATCATAAAACAAAACTGCCCTGTATCTTAGACCCAGAAGGCAAAATACTCCTTGAAACAATCCACTGATCACCTCCTGAAAGAAACCCAAAAATTAAGTCCCCCAGAAATATCGTGGCTAAATTCCAGAACTATCATACCAAGGAAAAGATATTACGAGAAGCCAGAAAGAAACAATTTAAATATCGGGGAGCCACAATTAGGATCACACAGGACCTGGCAGCTTCTACTTTGAAGGATCGAAGGGCCTGGAATCAGATATTCCAAAGGGTAAAGGAATTTGGATTACAGCCAAGAATAAGTTACCCAGCTAGAATGAGCATTATCTTCCAGGGAAGAAGATGGTCATTCAATGATATAGGAGAATTTCACCTATTTCTACTGAAAAGACCAGAACTGAACAAAAAATTTGATCTACAAACACAGAACACAAGAGAAACATAAAAAGGTAACAAGGAAAAAAAACCCTTGAGAACTATATTTATGTTATAGATACTTATAGAATGAGGGTTGATTTTATGAATCTATTATTACATTATGATTATGATATGATTACTGTGATTTTTTGATTATTATGATATGATTATTGTGATTTTATGATTATTATGATATGATAAACTGAAAAAGAAATTAGAGGTAGAAAAGGGATAACACTGGAAGAAGAGGAAAAGGAGGTAAAATAAGAGAAATTACATCACATGTAGAGGCAAAGAAAACCTATAATGATTGAGGGGAAAAAAGGGAGGGGAATGAGAATTGGGTTAATCTCCATCTCATCAGATTTGGCTCTGAGGGAATAATAGACGTACTTATAAGGAAACAGGAGGGAAAGGGGGGGGAAAGGGGTGGGTGGGGCTCTAAAGGGAAAGGATTGTTTGAGGGAAGTGGTTATCAAAAGCAAAATAGTAGGAAGGAGGGAAAGGGGATAAGAAAGAGAAAAGCATAAGCTAGGGTAAATAAGATGGCAGGAAATACAGAATTAGTTATTTTAACTGTAAATGTGAATGGAATGAACTCTCCCTTAAAGCAGAAGCAGATAGCAGACTGGATTAAAAACCAGAATCCAACAATATGTTGTCTACAAGAAACACATCTAAAACATGGAGATACATACAGGGTGAAGGTAAAAGGCTGGAGCAGAATCTATTATGCTTCAGGTGAACAAAAAAAAAGCAGGGGTAGCAATCCTGATCTCAGACCAAGTAAAAGCAAAGATAGACTTAATTAAAAGAGACAAAGAAGGAAATTATATCCTCCTAAAGGGTACCATAGATAATGAAGCAATATCAATACTAAACATATATGCACCAAGTGGTATAGCATGGAAATTCCTAGAGGAAAAGTTCAGAGAGATGCAAGAAGAAATAGACAGCAAAACTATAATAGTGGGGGATCTCAACCTCCCTCTCTCAGAACTTGATAAATCAAACCACAAAATAAATAAGAAAGAAGTTAAGGCGCTAAACATAATGTTAGAAAAGTTAGGTATGATAGATCTTTGAAGGAAATTAAATGGAGACAGAAGGAGTTTACTTTTTTCTCAGCAGTCCATGGAACTTATACAAAAATTGACCATGTGTTAGGACACAAAAACCTCAAAATCAAATGCAGGAAGGCAGAAATAATAAATGTATTTTTTTTCAGATCATGTCGGAATAAAAATCACATGCAATATAAGGGCAGGAGAAAATAGACCAAAAACCAATTGGAAACTAAATAATTTTATCCTAAAGAATGAATGGGTGAAACAGCAAATTACAGACACAATTACTAATTTCATCCAAGAGAATGACATTAATGAGACAACATACCAAAATTTGTGGGATACAGCCAAAGCGGTAATAAGGGGAAATTTTATATCTCTAGATGCTTATTTGCATAAAATAGAGAAAGAGAAAATCAATGAATTGGGCTTGTAAATAAAAAAGCTAGAGAAAGAACAAATTAAAAACCCCCAATCAAATACCAAACTTGAAATCCTAAAAATAAAAGGAGAGATTAGTAAAATTGAAAGTAAAAAA
>JAJPUD010000894.1:217467-262612 GCA_023553655.1 Myrmecobius fasciatus
TGGGGAAAAAAAGTTTTTGCAAAGGTCAATGTAGAAAAATCACTCATGTTTTGTAAATAAAAAGCTTTATTAAAAAAACACTAGAGAATATAGGAATAAATGGGCTTTTCCTTAAAAAAAATACATTACAACAGAAATAGTCTTGCTCAACAACTTTTTTATGATAAACATCAGATAAAAAATAGAACAAGAAGGCAGATTGCTCCCCAAACATGTCCACCATTATGAGTGAAGAAATCCAACCAAGAGTCCAAGTTTAAGAAGAATTGCCTATGTATAGTGAACCTCCTGTTTGTAGAATTTGTTGTACTGATTGTCCTGGAATTTTGCAAGGTATCCTGGAAAAGATCTGTAACTGCTCAAAGAACTTTGGTTTAATCTTCCACATGGGAAACACAAGTGGATAAAGAGTCAATTGGTCAATAAACATGTATTAAGCCCCTACTCTATACCAGGCACTGTACTAAGGGTATAAAAAAAGAGTACAGTCCCTGCCCTCAAGGAGCTTACAATCCAATTGGGAAGACAATAATCAAATAAAAATGTTCAAACAAGCTATATAAAGAATAAATAGAGTTGAATAAAAGAAGAAAGACACTATAAGAGGATGTAAAGAAGGGGAATCGAATGTCTATTTTCCAAATTATAGTTTTCAATTTTTCAATTTACATTCCAAATCTATCCATTTGGATAGATGACCTGAAGAGTTTCTCCATTAGTATGTAGATCTAAAACTGACAGATGGACAGCAAACTGAACCTAGAGTTTAACCAGAAGAAAATAACAGTGAATTGCCTTTGGGGAATTGTAAAGCTCCTTTAATAATCCCCAAGTATCCCATGAAAACAAAAGCCCATCATCTTATATCTAGTATGATTACTGCATAGCAGCAAGTCATTAACCAAAGAATTAAAAATGGATGTCACACAGAGTAATACAGAGGCACCTAGCAGATATAAGTATGTCGCACTATGCAATCAAAAAGGAGCTGAAGAAGAACAGGAAGAAAAGATGTCATCATGAAATTAAATAATAAGACAAGATAGATTGATCTTATAATGAGTGGGAGATCAGGTAGACTTCTTGAATGCTCCATTTGTTTTCTAGTGTTGTTAAGAGAAATTTGAGAAGGCTTCCAGTAAATTGGGTGGACAGATTGCAATCTGCAATATAAGCAGGGACTACTTCCTTAAGTAGTGAGATCCCAAATGTATTTGAATAATTTGAGTTTGAAGAATTTTACAAAATCCTCTAACCCAAAGCAATATAAATCTTGACAAATAGTGATTTTAGTGGAAAAGTGAAAAAAGCAGATTCATTTATTTTTTAACTTGTATTTATTTATTTTTCTCAGTATTTTATTTTTTCAAATACATGTAAACATAGTTTTCAACATTCATTTTTGTAAGACTTGGTGTTCCAAATTTCTGTCTCCCTCCTCAAGACAGCATGCAATCTGATATAGGCTAAATATGTGCAATTCTTTTAAACATACTTCCATATTTGTCATGTTGTGAAAGAAAAATCAGAACTAAAGGGAAAAAACTATGAGAAAGAAAAAGCAAACCAATAAAAAAGATGAAAACAGTATGTTTCGATCCTTATTCAGTCTCCATAGTTCTCTTTCTGGATATAGATGGAATTTTCCATCTCAAGTCTATTGGAACTGCTTTATACCACTGTATTACTGAGAAAAACTAAGTCTATTGTATCTGATCATCACATAATCTTGCTGTTACTATGTTCAGTGTTCTCCTGGTTCTGCTCACTTCACTTAGCATCAGTTCATGTAAGTCTTTCCAGGCTTTTCTGAAATCAGCCTGCTCATCATCTCTTATAGGACAATAATATTCCATTACAGTATTCATGTTCAGCCAATCCTCAACTGATAGATATCCACTCAATTTCCAATTCCTTGCCACCACAAAAAGTGCTGCTACAAACATTTTTGCACATCTAGATCCCTTTCCCTCCTTTATGATCTCCTTAGAATATAGACCAGTAATAACACAAACAAATTAGTTTAAAAAAAAACTTTGGAAAATATGGTTTGGGAATCAAGAAATGAAAAAGCACTTATTCCAAAGTCCTATACATATATCATACTTCTTTATAAAATAAAAGATGCAGGCAATGTTAGGTGAGATTAGTTCTGAACAACATCACATAAAATGAAAATGTGACTATGACTTAACAGACCGAAAATGACTAGTTACCAATAAAGGAGTCATTTTAGAATCAGCCTGCTTATAACTGCATTGTTGGTTAGTTAGTACAACGGTTGGGATTAATAACAAATTAGGAGGAAGAATGAAGCTGAAAGCAAGACCCTACATACAATTACAGCAAATTCAGTCCCCCTCAAAAAAAATTTTAACGAACTAGCAACTATGTAGAAATGGAAAGAAGATATTAATTCTAATCCATAGTTCTTAGAAAAGTTTAACTTATATAAATAAGTTGATATAACAAGAAGAAGGGTTCCCAATCTCTTTGTGCAGAAAGACATGGCCTCTCAGTAGAGCTGAAGGACTGTCTCCCTTTCCTTGTCTTGCCTTACCTGAGGAACCCCTCCTAAATGGACTGATCATGGGCAAGAAGGATGCTTTCTAGCCTGTGACTGATTCCCATACATCCTGATATTTGCACTTTTCCTTGCAGGGAATATACTGTAAATAAAATTTGTTAAATCCATTATCATCAACTCTGAAGGAACTGGCTCACGATCTCTTCGTCCAGAAAAAAATGTGGTATTCAACCTTGACCTCATCATGCTTGAGATCAAGTGAATTTGATGCACCAAGAAACAAAAATAAACATTTGACATGCTTAGTACTTTAAAAGTTTGCTGATAGCTTGAGACTTTTCAAGGGAGGCAGTAGGCTTCCCTTCTCTGAAAGTCTTCAGGGGTCAATTGACCACTGGTCAGAAATATCATAATAGAGGGGAATGTTGTTCAGCTATGAGTTGAATCACCTTAACTCTGAAATTTTGTGACTTTTATGTTTGTGGAAGTTGAACTGGTTTCCCTTTAAAAGAACAAGGGAGGCTACTCTTGGTTTTGTCATTGACTTGACTTCCTTGCTACTTGAGACATAAAAGGTCCAGCCTATGGACAGTTGTTGTCAGTAGAATTCCCAACTGTCCTTCAAAGTCATCTTTCTGCTAATCATTGTGAAGGTGAATAAGGAGGCAGAGAGAAGTAGTGATTTATCTTTAGCTTCCATTTTTGTAGTTCACAACCATTTTATTACATACTAATCTCAAGCTAGATCACTGAACTCACCTGAGTTAGTCCTGGTTTAAAGCACTGTGGATTAGAAATCAGAAGAATTGTTTTCAAGTTTCAGCTCTTCCACTAATTCTTTGTATAAGCTTGGTCCTGCTCCTTAATTTCTCTGAACCGCCCTTTTCCCATCTGTAAAAAGAAAGTTTAGAATTAGTAGTCTAGTGGCTCTTCTCAACAATGAGATGATTCTGGCCAGTTCCAATGATCTTATGATGAAGAGAGCCTTTTGAACCCAAAGAGAGTACTGTGTAAACTGAGTGTGGATCACAACATAGTATTTTCACTTTTTGTTGTTGTTTGTTTTCATTTTGTTTTCTTTCTCATTTTTTGATCTAATATTTCTTGGGTAGCATGATAATTGTGGAAATATGTAAAAACATGTTTGACATATATTGAATTGCTTGCCATCTAGGGGAGGGAGTGAAGGAAAGGGAAGGAAAAAATTTGAACACAAGGTTTTGCCAGGGTGAATGTTGAAAATTATCCACATATATGTTTTGAAAATCAAAAGCTTTAATTAAAAAAAGAACTGATAGTCTAGAAGGACTCTTACAGATAGAAGAACCCTTCTAACATTATTTTATTCTACGAATAATAGATAGGTTGGCCTCTTTTCAATTGTATGAGTTCACTATACCAGTCTTTATTAACACAAGGGCAAGAGAGCATTGTTCTATGGTATCATCAGTATATTTTAGGGTTTAAAAGCACAGAGTTATTCATCAGCTATGGACTGTTGTCTAGGGATACTGTATCCAGATGACTTGGAAAGCATTCTACAGCATCATCCTAGGGACAAGCTTCTCACCTTGGACCTGAAACCAATCCCTACTTCAATTTGACCTCCTGTTATTATCCACAGTGGCCACTAGAGGGTTGCCGTACCCAACAAATTCTCCTGGTGTCTTGAGGTTCTGTTTATTTTCCACGTCAGGCTTGAAGGGCAGTGCTCAGTTATTAGAATTTCTCAGCCACCCGGATCAGCCTGTCACTAACCCTTCTCTGCGACTCATGTCATTGGGCTCCAGAGAGTTGATCATAACCTGTTTCCCGGTCCCTTTGGAGTCTCCTCTGCCCATCCTGAAAGCTTGCTTATATGGCAAATGATTATTACTGTACTGTGGGCTACATATTATTGCTGAGCTCAAATTAGTTCTCTTTATGAAATGTGGCAAGATATCATGTCTTGAAAAGAAATGTTTCTCTCTAATCCTTCTCTCTTCATCCTTCACTTTTCTCCCAGGGTAAATGCCAAAAAAAAAAAAAAAATGAGCTGAGGTGAGCAATAGTAAGCCCTTAGCCAGGGTATTGTCAGTGGGGTTTGCCCCAGGGCAGAAAATATAGCGTGTCATTAATAGCATGTATATTCCTTTAAAGAAAAAGATGAAAATGGAATCTGGTGGTGGGGTAGTGCTGGGATGGGAGGCAGTCAACAAGCAATTGTTAAGCCCTTACTGTGCACCAGTAAGGCACTGTTATAAAATGGTGATACAAAGAAAGCCAAAAACAGTCTTTTACATCCAGAAACTGCCATTCTCATGAGAGATACAACATATAAATCATTATCTAGATACAAGATAAATATGTACATAAAAGATAGGTTATCTCTGAGGGAAGATACTAGGATGAAGATGGAAATGGACTTGATATAGTTATCTTGACCTGGCAGTGTTTCCTCAGAAAAACAAAAAAGGAAGATGAATTTACAGGACTGGGCTGTGGTCCAGCCTAAAGGGAGGGAAGGAAGCCCAATACTAAATCTGATCTGGACCCAGGGAGCCAGTTCCTTCAGGGTTGGTAGCTATGGACTTAACAACTTTTATTCACAATATATTTACTGGGAGGACAAGGAAAAATGCAAATGCCAGGAAGTCCAGGTATCAGCCACAGACTAGAAAGCATCCCTCTACCCACGATGAATTTATTAAGAAGGGGTTCCAGATTTAACATATATTTTGCCATGTTTAACATATATTGGATTACATGCCATCTAGGGGAGGGGGTTAGAGGAATGAGGGGGAAAATTGGGACACAAGGTTTTTCAAAGTCAATGTTAAAAAAAATTATTCTTGCATATGTTTTGAAAATAAAAAACTTCAATAAAAAAATAGAAGGGGTTCCTCAGGTAAGACAAGGCCAGAAAAGGGAGACAGTGCTTCAGCTCTGCTAAGAGACCATACCTTTCTGTAAAAACTCTTTCTTCCCCAAACTGGGGGCCTTTCTCATCCTTGTTTACTTTTCCAAGCTTTTCAAACTTGGCTATTAAGAGGAATAAGAGGGAAGAGGGGAAGAACTTGAGCTTGGGAAGTAGCAATAGGACCCTCCCTCCTTGCTAAGCTGTTTGTCCTAAGTTATGAAACCAGAGACCGCCAGTGAGAGAGACCAGATTTCAGTAATTTGGTTTAAAGGACTATGGACCAGCAGTCAGGAAATATGCTCTAGTCTATGTGTGAATACTAACTTTAGGCCTCTGTTTGCTCCTTAGTAATGAGACTTTGGACAAGGTGGTCTCTTAGATTCCTTTGTAAATAGTCTATGAGTCCATGCAATTGGTTCAATTTGTCTTAACTGCAGAATAACTTCAATTTCCACAAAAGTAAAATGATCTTTCTTTGTGACTTTGACACTTCTTTCTATGGGACTTGAGGTTCCTGAATGGTACAGTGGATAAAGTCCTAGACTTGAAATGAGGGAAACCTGAATTCAAACCCTAACTCAGACATATAATAGTAATGCTTCCACAGGACTAGTATATCTCAGTTTCCACAACTGCAAAATGGGATAATAATAGCCTGACAGAGTTGTTGTGAGGATTAAATGAAGTGATATCTGTAAAGCATTTCACAGTGCTTGGTACATAGTAGGCGTCATATAAATGATTATTTTCTTCTACAAAATGGAATAAGGGAATAGTCAGTTCCTAAGTTCTCATTCAGCTTTGACATGAGCTTCTTTGGAGAAGGAAAGGTGGCTTCAAGGCCCTTTCTATTCCCTTCCCAAAAGCATTACTGTAAAGATTACCACATAACCCCCAACCTCTAATCATTAAGCTTCACAGATGCTAAATATAAAGAAACAGCTGGCGTTAGCACCCTATTATCAGTGATGCAGTGAAAAGAGAATCTGGTTTCCAGTCCAGGAAGACATGGGTCCCAGTCAGCCTCAGACCCATAAGAGCTGTGTAACCCTATTCAAGGAACATTACCTTTCAATGGACCCAGACAACTCTGGAGGACAATTCTATATTCTCTATATAAGGAGTTTCCTACAGAGATGAACTTAAGAGTTCTGGGCCAAAAAAAAAAAAATACAGAGTTCCTTCCAGGAGTCCCAGAACTCATCAACCCAGGCCAATCTCTAGCTCTCGTCTATAAAATGGAGGAAATACTAATATTCATATCCCACATATTTTTTGCCATGTTTAACATATATTGGATTACATGCCATCTAGGGGGAAAGGGTTAGAAGAACCCCCAACCTCTAATCATTAAACTTCATAGATGCTATATAGATTGATATGAGAAAAGCACCAAGTAATGTAAGGGAGTCTCAACTGTTTAATTGTTCGAAGTGTGCTCTCCCAGTCATCAGCCATATGCACTTCTATATGAGAAATACCTGTGGAGATAGAAGAAAAATTCCCTCTCTACTCCCCAGTGACCTTATCAAGATAAAAACCTATTCTACCCTAATTTTCTCCAACATTTAAGTACTGGAGAGAAGGTCGGCTTTCCTCCAGGTCCAGTGCCCTCTCCATGGCCTCTCTAACAGCAAGTTACAGAAACAAATTTTGGCTTTGTATTAGTAAAACCTGTCTAACAATAAGAGAAAATCCAAGGTGAAATAACATTCCTGGGAGACAGGAGGAAGAGAGGAAGGACTCTTCATTAGATGTTTCCAATCAGAGGTGCACTCTTGACAGGTGCAACAGCAATTTGAATAGACAGCCCTTCAGCTCCAACTGGAGAATCCCAGGTCTTTAGCTATCTATTCATTAATATCCTTTTTAATGGAAAAAAAGATTCTATTCTCCTAAGGATTAACTGGAGGAAGCTAGGTCATGCAATGGATAGAAAGCTAGATTTAGAAGTGGGATGACTTGAGTTCATACCATGTGGTCTTAGGCAAATCACTTAATCTCTCAGCCAGGGTTTCTTCAACTACAAAAGGGACATTATAAGTTTTAAATGAGTATAACAATAGCATTCTCTCACAAGGAAGTTATAAGGATTAAATAAGATTTATATATGAGATTGATATTATGAGATATTTATGGATTTTGCATTTTGTAAACCTTCAAGCACTGTATAGAATGCTATTAGTGGGATAGTTGTATGATGAAACAGTCCAAGATTTCTCACCTGAGTCAAAAGAGAAGGAAAAATAGGAAGGTTTGGTTGTTGTTTTATTTTTTGTTTTTTGAAAAGAAATACTTATAAACTGACTAAGAAGAAGCTAAAGGTCTTATATATTAAGGAAATCCTCAGGCTAGTGAATCTTCTCATCAATGCTCAGCTTGAGTCTACGCCAGAATGCCTGAATAATAAATATGAGTGGTACATCTAATAAGGACTTAAGGAGTCCTTAGAGGGAGGGAGGGAGGGAATACTTCCTGTTGAAATGATCTAGGGCGTTACCATGGAGATGATAGCATTTGAAATGAGCCTTGAAGGATGGTCAGAATTGCAATGGAAGGCTGAGGTGGGGAGAAAGGGCTGAGCAAATGTATCTTAGGAATCATACATGAACTAGTTTGTGTGGAACATAAACTTTTCATAGGTTGGCAGTAAGAGGTTGCCGTAAGTGTGGAATAAGTGGCCACCAATTGCCAAGTATAAGGATTTTCCCTCTTTCTGGATCCCTTTAAATAGTTGCCTTTCCTCTATTAGAATATAAGCTATTTGAAAGAAGAACTGTCTTACATGCTTGTATTTATATATCCAGCCCTTACCACTGTTCTGACACATAATGTTTTATCTGTGTATTTTGAATGCTAAACTAAGGAATTCAAATTTAATCTTACAGGCAATAACTATGAACAATAAAGCTTAATAATTGCAGTAAAATAAAATGAGTGCTGCATTAATAAATCAATGAAATTTCTGGAACCATCTTCTCTTTTAAAAAAGTCCTTAATTACAAGCAAGTAACTACAAGATGCAAATTAATGTCTTTTTAATTCTAGGGAAATAAAAAAAAAATCATGTGAGACAACAAGGTAGGACAGTGGATTGACAGCTTGGTCTGGAATCAGGAACTTACCTTCATAAATTCTAATCTAGCCTCAGATAGTTACTAGCTAGGTAAGTCACTTAAACTCATTTACTTCAGTTCCTCATCCGTAAAATGAATTGGAAAAGAAAATGGCAAATGACAAACCAGTATGTTTACCAAGAAAACCCAAAATAGGGTCAAAAAGTCAGATGCAACTTTAAAACAACTCAACAATTATTGCTTATGATCGCATTATTAATGTTCATTGTTCTGTATGAAAAGTATTGAGAAAATCAAATGAATGACATTCCAGAAAATAGATGAAGGGCTAAGAATTGAATAAAAGAACAGTCAGAGGACTTGGGTTCAAATCCTTCCCCACTCTTCCCTTCAGTCTCCTGATTTAGAAAATAAAGGATCTGGATTAAAAATCTCTGAAATTCTTTCTTGCTCTATGAAAAAATGGTGATCACCATGTGAAAGTGCTGGTTCCCACTGAGCTTTTTAAAGTGAACCATTGCCAAAGCATTCTTCTTTTGGTCTATTTTGTACAGTACAATTTTTGACTCAAATGTGAGATTTTTATCTATCCAGCTTCATCATATTGAATGTGGCTCAGAATTCTAACTTAATGAGATCTTTTTGTATCCTGATTCTGATTAACATATCTTCTCTCCTCCCCAACTTTGTGTCCTACATAAATCTAGTAAGTCCTCCATCTGTCTTTACCTACATCAGTAATAAAAGTATTGAATAGAGCAGGACTAAGCATAGACATATCATCCTATTAATCACTAATCTTTGAATCTGTTCATTAAAAAATCCATCAAATTGTCATTTCATCCAGCCACATCTACCTGTCTTGTATGAATACATAATAGATCCTCAAGCACTTCCAGATTGACAACTTTGATATGGAGGTACTCAAAGGCTGAACTTCTCTGAAAGAGAAGTGGAGAATGGGGATAATCTGGAGAAGGAGAATGGATCTTAATCTGGAGGGTACGGAGACTGAATTCAGCTGTTGACTATTCATTTCTGTCCTGATTAAATATTTATTGCTTCAATATTACTCTTTGCCAATGTCTGTTAGTCAGTTGAGCTACTAAATACCTAGACCTGAGGTACCTTTAGAAGGTACCCCCAACCTCTAGGTTTTGTAACTAGGTAGGGGCAAAATCAAGCCAGATAAGTAGATAGCTTCAAAAGTCTCCATGATTTGTTCTCAAGTCTGAGAAGATCCATAGATGGTGAAACTATTGGATTCATTTTTGATAGAAAGACCTTAAAATGGAGGATCCAGGTCATATTTTGAGCTTTAGCTCAAGTCTTCCCATGGAAACTCTCTATATTTAGTACCTTAGCAAAATGATACCAAGTTCCCCTGTATAAGTTTACTAGCTATATATAATATACACAAGAAAAAGTTATATTAAGGAAGGGGGAAATCATTCATATAGAGCCTACTCTGTGCTATGCCGGGGGATGTTTTGGCTTTGCACTTCTTGATCCTAAAACATCTATAGGCATTTAATTAATGTTTGTCAAAATGGATTGATAATTGTCCCATTAGTTGACCATCAACCTTTTATCTACAATCCATCTTTCTCTCTCCCTCCCTTTCCCTCTCTCCCTCTCTCCTTCTCTCTCTCCCTTCCTCCATAACCTCCCTCCCTCCCCCATCCCCCTCTCCAGTAACCTCATTTAAGATTTTTGGTAAGGACATAGAGGTCACATATTTCTAAATTCTCTATTTAGTCTGCTCATTAGATATTGTCCCACATGCCAAATATGTTTTACTAAATTAAATTCCCAGAACACTGGACTGTAATATGTAACAGAAGGTCTGCAATAAGAGGGCCCAGAACAGCTTTGATATCAATGATTTATTCCAGTTCCTCCTCCTGGTCTGCTCCTGGCAAAAAAAAAAAAAAACCAACAATTCAGATTTGACTTAGCTTCTCTTGTTCTAGCACAGAACTCTGCTACCCAAGGTTGGGGAGGAACCAAGCAATTTGATATAATAGTAGTAATAATAATAGCATTTCTATCATATTTTAAGGTTTACAAATGTTATCTTCTTTGATCCTCACAAAAACCCTAGGAGGTTGTTACTATTATTATTCCCATTTTACAGATAAAGAAATTGAGGCAGGAAGTGGCTAAGTAACTTGCCCAGGTAAGTATCTGAAGCCCAAGTCTTCCAAGTCTAGGGCTCCATCTTTTGCTGTGTTGTATAAATGTTGCCTCCCCAACTAGACTACAAACTCCTTATAAAGCAGGGACTATATCTCGTTTTTCTTTTGTGTTCCTCACAACACCCAGCCCAGTTAGGCAAATAACGGGGTTCTATAAGTAACTGCTGATAGTTGGATGTTCATCTACATCCATAGCTTCTCTGGTGTGGTTGGATCAGGAGGGGTAATGCAAGATCCAGTTCCTGAAGTATGAAAAGCTGGAAGAAAATGAAGGAGTCAACATAACTTGATGATGAGAGCAATTACCAGAAGTGAGATAAAATCCCTGCCAGGAGCAAAAGGTAGAGGGTCCAATTACAGACAGATGTAAACCAAAAGCCAAACCAGGTTGGGAAACAAGGTTCTGAGGGCGTTCTAAAAGACAAGGAACAGAGAAAAGTAGAGGAAGCCAGATCCTAGGGTGGACATTTCAAGCCAGAACAGTTTGCCCAAGATCAGGGGGCAGATTACCAGGATGATTGGAAAAAACAATTTATCTGCTACAATCTGTCTCCTCAACCACTGGTGGCTATCGTATGGATTCTGACCTACCTCATCGATGCAGTCTTCAATCAGATCTATCATGCCTCCTGTTTCATCTCTGGGCTTGAAGGCAAGCTTTTGAACTTTTGAATATGGGTATGACTGGAAAGGAGCAGAAGTGAACAACAGAAGTCTCCAATCATAGGAAATTACCCATAGAAGTCATTTAGTCTTATTCCACTGCCACAAAGAATGGCTCTATGACACAGAATTCTGATTGAGTAGATGACATCTGTACAAATAAATGGGGGAAACAAAAAAATTACAGCTCATGCATCTTTAAGTTTTTCAAAAAAATTCTTCACAACTTTGGGACAAAGATAGTACAAATCTTTTTATTGTCTAATTTCTGGGGAGTACAGCAATGGATTTGGAGCTGGGAAATCTGGGTTCAGATCTCAGGCCTGACACTAATACTGGTGTGCCCATGTCTCTGAGCTCTATAACACTTGTTCTGTTTACTTCTCAAGTTGTTATTTTGGAAATTCTGGATTTCAGATGCACTTGTTTTCAGGGAAGCTCTTTTCTGGATAATTATAACAATATCATCTGACTCAAACCACCACCCCAATTTGAGATTGGGAACTTGTAGTTCAGTCATTTTAATAATTTCTGACTCTTTGCAACCTCATTTAGTTTTTGTTGGAGAAAAGTGTCTGGGTTTTTTTGCAAAGAAACTGAATTACTTTGTTATTTCTTTCTCATGTTCATTTTACACATGAGAAACTGAGGCAAAAATGATTAAGTGACTTGCCCAGGGTCACACAGCTACTAAGTATCTGAAGTCATATTTGGAATCAGGATGCTGAATCTTCCTGACTCAGGAGCAAGTATTCTATTTACTTCACCATCCAGTTGTACCTCGGAACATCTAAGATCAAACCCAAGTTAAGATATTTTTCCTCTTTTAAAAAATTCTGAACTTAAAAAACACAAAAATATATAGTCATATGCCAAGTAGAAGGGGGAAAGGGTGTTATACATGAAACCTCAAATCTCTATTATGAACAGTTTGCTTTTTCTCTTAAGAATATAATATTCTAAGGGGCAGCTAGGTGGCGCAGTGGATAGAGCACCAGCCCTGAAGTCAGGAGGACCTGAGTTCAAATCTGGCCTCAGACACTTAACAGCTGTGTGACCCTGGGCAAGTCACTTAACCCCAATTGCCTCAGCAAAAAGCAAAAAAAAAAAAAAGAATATAATATTCCTTTCCTTAACACACACACATACACACACACACACACACACAAACACAAACACAGAGTTAGACATATAACTATCAAAGCTATGCTCCTTATTTGTGCTTCCTTTTAGCTTTTCTTCTATACATTTTCTAAATACCTCAGTGACTCTCTTTTCTTTCCTTTTTTTCTAACTCTCAGTAATTCCTCTTTCTTTCCAGATTCTCCCCCCTTGAAATAAAAAATAAATCCTTATAACAAATATGCATACCCAAACAAAATAAATCACTACATTGCCCACATCCAAAAATATTTATCTTATTCTGTACCTTGAATCCATCACCTCTTCTCCAGGATATGGGTAATATGCTTTATCAGCTGTCCTTTGGTCATTGTACTGATCAGGATTGCTGTCTCTCAAAGTTGTTTTTATTTATAATGTTGATATTACTGGGTAAATTGTTGTCTGAATTCTGTCCACTTCACTCATTAATTCATATGTGTTCCTAGGTTTCTCTGAAATCTTCCTTTTCATCATATCTTGTGGTGCAATGATATTCTATTACATTCATATACCATATGTTCAGAAGTCATTCTCCTATTTACAATCACCTCATTCATTTCCAGTTCTTTTCTCTAATAAAAAGAACTACTATAAATATTATTGTACATATGGGTCCTTATCTGCCCCCTCTTAAAAAATATTTTGGTGAATAACTCTAATTGTGATACTACTGAGCCAACTGTTTACCAGTATCGCTGGACTGTATTAGTGTGCCTGGTTTCTTCCAGTTCTTTCAACAATAGTCTTTTTTCCTTTTCGCTATTTTTGCTAATTCAAGGTATATAATGGAGAATTTCTGAATTATTTTAATTTACATTACTCTCATTTTGATGATTTTGGGAGCCCTTTTTTAATATGGTTGTTGATAGCTTGAAATTCTTTGAGAACTCTCTGTTTATATCCCTTTACCATGTATCTATTGCAGAATAGTTCTTGTTTTCATATATTTGAATCCATACCACAACTATTTTGGATATCATACCTTTTAAATATGCAATTTGCTGCAATAGACCAGACAAGAAATATGTCTTGAAATAATGAAATATTTCACTGGCACAAAATTGTAGACCAAAGTAAATAGGAGAACCTATCCTGACACATTCCCAAATGAATACACCTCCATCATTAATCCACTCTGTAATAGCCTAGAGGAACAATTTTTTAAAGACCCATAACTCTGAAAATGAAAGCCTAGGTTCATTCTTTTTCTGATATACTTTTAAAAGTGTCTTCGGATAAAGATTTCAGTGAAGGGATGAGTGTGTTTCTAGGATCACTTGCAGTTAAGTCTTTGGGATTTTCCAAGCATATCACAATATCTGCAAAAAAAAAAAAGAGATAGTTTTGTTACCTCATTTCCTATTCTGATTCTTTCTATTTCTTTTTCTTCTCTCGTTGCTATTGCTAAGATCTCCAATACAATATTGAACAAGGCTCAAAGTTGTTCTTAAAATAATATCTCTGTTACTATATACAATGTATACAATTTTGTACAAATCTATGTTTTTTAAGCTCATTGATCTCAGCATTTCTTATAGTACGGTCGTACTTCATCACAATCACATACCACAACTTGTTTAACCATTCTCCAGCTGATGGGCAATTTCTAGTCTTTTGTCATCACAAAGAGAGCTGCTATAAATATTTTAAAACATATAGGTTCTTTTCCTTTTCCCCTAATTATCTTTGGAAACAGACCAATATCCAAGTCAACTACAAAGGACCTATGAAGGAAGAAGCTATCTACATCCAAGAAAAGAACTGATAAATAAAAGTATATGTAGAATAATTTTACACATACACACACATACATTAAACATATTTGTGTCTAATAGCAGTCATCTCTAGGGTGAGGGTAGAAAAAAAGGGGGGGAGAAAGAAAGTTACATGACAAATTTAATATATATTTTAAAGGAATAACAAGTTGTATATAATGGGTTTGCAGTTTCAATCTTTTTTTCTGTTCTACTATGTCATGGAAATGTTTATTTCTCACATTCAAAATCAAATAAATTTTTAAAAAGTTAACACAGTTGTTTAATGTCAGTGCTGGAATTTCTGGATCTACGTCTATGTTATATTATTACCTGTTGCCTAGAAGCATGTAAGCTCTTTGAAAGAAAGAATTATGTTTTATTTTTGTCTTCATATCTTTGCACATAGTACAGCTAGGTCCTGATTAATATGAATAATGAATCCCCTGACACAGTCAGATTATTCAGATTTTCACTGCATATTTCTACTGGGCTGGATCCAATCACAGATCATGTGAATCTGATTACCTCCAACTACTTCATGGGATTCATTATTCACATTAATCAAGACCTACATCATTTTGAACTGAGTTTTGAAAGAGGATTGGATTTAGGCAAATTGAGACATTAGGAGAAAAAACAATATTAAGCCATGACAGGAAATTTCAGGGTATTTCCAGGGAGCATAATCATTTAGCCAAACACTTGAACTCAAATTCAGTCTTCTTTTAACCTCTTCTTCCCCTTCCCCACCATATAAAATGCCAGCAAATCCTATGGATTCTTTCTGCCCGACCTCTCTTGATTCTATCCCTGGCTTTCTGTTTCCATTGTCACCATAACAGTTCAGGCTACATGGTCCTAGAATACTGTAGTAGCCTCCCAACAAGCATCACTTAACCCAGTGCCTGGAACAAAGTCTTTGTTTATTGTTTATTGATTATTGACTATCAATTGCCTGCCTCCATTGAAGATCAAAGGATCATTGACCTAGAACTGGGAGGGACCTTAAAGGTCATCTTAAACTTTTTCCACTTGTGACCTCTTTTCTCTTGAGAAATTTTTGCATGACCCTGGATCTATAGGTATATAAAATATGTATACAAATCAACATTTACTGATAATAAATCATAATTTCATGACCCCCATATTCAGTTATGTGATCCCATATGGATTGAACCCCACAGTTTAAGAAGCTATTTTACAGACAAAAAGACTGAAACTCAAAGAAGTTATGTAATTTCTTCAAAATCACATAGGTAATAAGAATCAGAAATGCCATTTGACCCATCATCTCTGCCTCCAGAGTCAATACCTTTTCTTCTGACCCACTGACAACAGTTTGGTTGAAGTGTAAAGTAGTGATAGGAGATAGTGTTGGAAAGGTAGAATGGAGACTGAACATTGAAGCCATTGAAGGCTGAATTGAGGCATTTATTTGACAGGTAGTAGGGAGCCATGGATAGTTTTTGAACTGAGGAGGGCACTAAGAGTTCACCCTTGTGCTTTAGGTCTTTTACAATGAGGAGTTTTGAAGAGAAAGTTGAAGCTCAAAAAGTTATTGCAACATCATGATTCTGTTTTTGGCACTATCAAACCCTTGAGCCCAGAGTTGCACAAGAATCTAGGTAATTGTGGTGAATATCAGTATAGGGTCAAAACTGGCCCTGTCGGTGGGTTTTTTGCTGCTTCCAGCTTCTCTTCTCTTTGATGGACCTTTCCTTTTCAACAAGCATCTGTGGGAGCGCCAAAAAAGCACAACTACCTCATCTCCTCCTCCTCTTCCACTAAAAAAAACCCAAAGATATAAGCACGTTTGTGTTCTGACTACAGCAGAAATCTGTAAAAAAAAAAAAAAAAAAACTCCAAGTTCTTAACCAGCGAGAGGATTTACGATCATTCTACTCATCCTTGCTTAGATTTTACTTTCATGGATTTCCTACATGGACTTCAGAATGCAAGCAGTGCAGATAGAGATTCTCCTAAGAGAATATTAACTCTTCCTTCTTTTTTCCTAGGTAGGAATTTCCAGGAAATTGAGGAAATATGTTGCAAAAGGTCTTCATTTCCTCATCTGAAAATTGAGTGAAAAAACTATATGACCTGTGAGGGTTTTTCCAGGTCTAACTCTGTGGTTCCTTATAGCAAGAGTCTCTCATTCCATCTATAATATTTTTGAGAATGTACCTACAATATGTGTACATTTATTTATTTGTTTATTTATTATATACATCCAGTCCTTTACTAGTATATTACACAAATTATGAAACATAAAATTGTCAATTGTTAAAGAACTGAGTAAAAATGAAATAAATATGATATTTATTTTGATTAGTGGTGAAAGATTAAAAAAAACTTTTTTTCTCCAAAGAGTAATATAATTGAATATGCTTTTATTATTTTAAGAAATTCCTGTGTATATCCTGCAGCATAGGATAGGCTTGTAAATAATGATTATTTATTTATTTATTTTAATCGATATAGCAAGACACAGATAATTTTTATAACTTTATTTTTATTGAATACACAAGATATACAATAACCATGTAAAATGTTATCACAGTTAGTGATCCTAATAGCATTTTGATAGGAGTCATGTTTCTCTGTGTACACATCTCTACCATATGTGGTCATGACAATAATTACAGCTAGTGTTTATTTACAAATACCTGATATGATCTTTAAAATGACCCTGAAATGGAAGTACTTTATTATCTCCCTTTTCCAGATGAGGAAATTAAGTGACAGACAAAGATTTAAAGGTCACACAAAACCAAGATCCTATAGCTATTAAATGTCTGAGGTTGGATTTTAACTCTGATCTTCCTAACTTCAGCCTTTGTGTCTATCCATTGAGACATTTAGTTACCTTAAAAAGAAAGAGAGAAAAAATGAGTTATCCCTGTTTTTAATTCAAGTGGAAGTTCTCTGTATAAGTCCACTCTTTCTTTAGCTTTTTTTTCCCTGATTTCTTAGACCAGTTGCTCCTGGTTTCTATTTTTTTTATTAAAGCTTTTTATTTACAAAACATGCATAGGTAATTTTTCAACACTGATCTTTGCAAAACCTTCTATTCCAAATTTTTCCCTCCTTCCCCCCATCCCCTCCCCTAGATGGCAGGTAGTTCAATATATGTTAAATATGCTGAAATAAATGATAAATCCAATATATGTATACATATTTATATAGTTATCTTGCTGCACAAGAAAAATCGATCTAGAAAGAAAAAAACCTGAGAAGGAAAACAAAATACATGCAAACATCAACAGAGAGCATGAAAATGTTGTGTTGTGGTCCATATTTCATATCCCTTTCTCTGGGTGTATATGGCTTTCTTCACTGAACAACTGGAACTGGTTTGAAACATCTCATTGTTGAAGAGAACCATGTCCATCAGAATTGATCATCATATAGTCTTGTTGTTACCATGTATAATGATCTGCTGGTTCTGCTCATTTCACTCAGCATCGGTTCATGAAAGTCTCTCCAAGCCTCTTTGAAATCATCCTGCTGGTCGTTTCTTACAGAACAGTAATATTCCATAACATTCATATACCATAATTTGTTCAGCCATTCTCCAATTGATGGGCATTCTTTCAATTTCCAGTTTCTAGCCACTACAAAAAGGGCTGCCACAAACATTTTTGCACATGTGGGTCCCTTTCCCTCCTCTAAGATCTCTTTGGGATATAGGCCCAATAGAAACATTGCTGGGCCAAAGGGTATGCACAGTTTGATAACTTTTTGAGCATAATTCCAAATTGTTCTTCAGAATGGTTCGATCCATTCACAGTTCCACCAACAATGTATCAGTGTCCCAGTTTTCCCACATCCCCTCCAACATTCATCATTATCTTTTCCTGTTATCTTAGCCAATCTGACAGGTCTGTAGTGGTACCTCAGAGTTATCTTACTTTGCATTTCTCTGATCAAGAGTGATTTGGAGCACCTTTTCATATGACTAGAGATAGTTTCAATGTCTTCATCTGAAAATTGTCTGTTCATATTCTTTGACCATTTTTCAATTGGAGAATGGTTTGAATTCTTATAAATTTGAGTCAATTTTCTATATATTTTAGAAATGAGGCCTTTATCAGAACCTTTGAATGTAAAAATGTTTCCAGTTTATTGCTTCCCTTCTAAGCTTGTCTGCATTAGTTTTGTTTGTACAAAACCTTTTAAACTTAATATAATAAAAATTATCTATTTTGTGATTAATAATGATCTCTACTTCTTCTTTGGTCACAAATTCCTTCCTCCTCCACAGATCTGAGAGGTAAACTATCCTATCTATGTTCTTCTAATTTGTTTTTATCATTCTTTATGCCTAGATCATGAATCCATTTCGACCTTATCTGAGTATATGGTGTTAGGTATGGGTCAATGCCTAGCTTCTGCCATATTAGTTTCCAATTTTCCCAGCAGTTTTTGTCAACTAGTGTGTTCTTATCCCAAAAGCTGGGGTCTTTGGGTTTGTCAAACACTAGATTACTATAGTCATTGACTATTTTGTCCCGTGAACCTAACCTATTCCATTGATCAATTACTCTGTTTCTTAGCCAATACCAAATGGTTTTGATGACTACTGCTTTATAATATAGTTTTAGATCTGGTTCAGCAAGGTCACCTTCATTTGCTTTTTTTTTTCTTTAATTCCCTTGAAACTCTTGACCTTTTGTTCTTCCAGATGAACTTTGCTACTATTTTTTCTAGATCTGTAAAATAATTTCTTGGGAGTTTGATTGGTATGACACTAAATAAATAGATTAGTTTATGTAGTATTGTCATCTTTATTATATTCACTTGACCTATCCAAGATCACTTGGTATTTTTCTAATTGTTTAGATCTGACTTTATTTGTGTGGAAAGTGTTTTGTAGTTTTGCTTATATAGTTCCTGACTTTCCCTTGGCAGATAGATTCCCAAATATTTTATACTATCAACAATTATTTTAAATGGATTTTTTCTTTGTATCTCTTGCTATTGGATTTTGTTAGTGATGTGTAAAATGCTTGTAATTTATATGGATTTATTTTGTATCCTGCAACTTTGCTAAAATTGTGGATTATGTCTAGTAGTTTTTAGTTGATTCTCTAGGGTTCTCTAAGTATACCATCATATCATCTGCAAAGAGTGATAATTTGGTTTCCTCATTACCTTCTCTAATTCTTTTTAATCTCTTTTTCTTCTCTTATTGCCAAAGCTAGCATTTCTAATACAAGATTGAACAGTAATGGTGATAGTGGGCAACCTTGTTTCACCCCTGATCTTATTGGGAATGATTCCAGTTTATCACCATTACATATGATGCTAGCTGATGGTTTTAAATAGATGCTACTGACTATTTTAAGGAAAAGTTCATTTATTCCTATACTCTCTAGTGTTTTTAATAGGAAGGGGTGTTGGATTTTATAAAATGCTTTTTCTGCATCTATTGAAATAATCATATGTCTTTTTGTTAATTTGGTTATTGATATAGTCAATTATGCTAATAGTCTTCCTAATATTAAACTATTCCTGCATTACTGGTACAAATCCTACTTGGTCACGGTGTATTTTCTGTAATCTCTTTGCTAATATTTTATTTAAGATTTTTACATCAATATTCATTAGGGAGATTGGTCTTTAATTTTTTTTCTCTGTTTTCATCCTACCTGATTTAGGTGTTAGTACCATGTCTGTATCATAAAAAGAATTTGGTAGGAGTCCTTCATTCCCTATTTTTTTCAAATAGTTTAAATCATATTGGAGTTAAGTGTTCTTTAAATGTTTGTAACTTTTTTAATGAATGATCTAATATCTTAAATTGTGATCTTGTTTGAATAGTTTAACTGTGTTTATATGTGTGTATCAGAAATAAAATCACTCTGTCTAGATTTCAAAGTGTGGGAAGAGGAGTAATGTCCAATAAGGCTGGACGGATAGGTAGGGATCAGCTGGTGAAGGTTTGTGAAAGCCAAATGGAGCATTTATATTTGATCTCAGAGAAGATAGGAAGCCATTGGATTGGATTGTTTGGGGTGAGAGATCAAAAAAGTTTTTAAGACTATTGCTGTAAGGAATCACAAAGCTAGAGTTGAGGAAAAACCTCAGAGATCATTGGTTTTTTTTCCTTTCATTTTTTCAGATGAGCTCATGGAGGCACATGTTGGTAAGTGATTGACCAGAGTTTAACAGGCAGAAATTATGAAAGAAATATTTGAATCTAGATCCTGTAAGTCCTGGGCAAGTGGTCTTTCCATTGCAACATGTTCTATTATTCCATACAAGTCTTCTAATGTTTCTCTGATACAATTCTATTTATCAAGTAGTTACAAATATCAAATAAGAGAAAATAAATCATTTTGCAAATCTAAAAGTTCTACATAAATATTATATGGGTAAGGGTAATGGATTGGAAATTTTCCAAATGGCAACTGTGCTGATGCTACTACAGGTTCCCAAGAGGAAATTAAGTTATAACTTCCATGAGATACCTATTCCCAGCCAGAGTGAGCTGGAGCCAGCCTTAGATTTTCAGGATGACCATTTACACTTCAAAAATGAGCAGATCAGAGCTTGACTTATTGTTTTGTTGATTATCTAGATTTAAGTGTTAGTAGTAGAGATTAAATTTTTAAGTGTGTCATCAGTAAGTACATTTCTCCCCCCTCCCCCTTTCCCAGAGCTGGTGTTTAATTTTTATCAGCTCATCCCTGGTTGAATCAGAAGTGGAAGGGGTAGAATCTGGATTTTGGGGGATATAATGGATGGAGGTTAAATGTGGAGATAACCCATACAACTAGATCATGGAGAAGGGATGTGCTAGAACCAGGGCTTGTGTGAATCCAGAAGAAGAAGAAAAAGGAGGAGGAAAGAGAAGATGGAAGGAGAAGGAAAATAAGATGAAATGGAATATTTTAAGGTTTGCAAAAGTTGGAGCTCAATTGGAGACCACTGTTACAAAGTAGGAGTTCAGGCACAGGAAGCAAGGCAGGGACCTGGTTACTGGACCTGGAATAGAAAGAACAAATTTAATCACAAGCCTGAAACAGAGTTGAAATAGGCTCAGCCAAAGAAGGGAGATAAAGGAGGCAGGAAGCCAGAATGTGGAGGCAAGAAAATAGGCCATTCATTGCCCTGAGTTAGGTCAGAAAATCAAGAAGAATGAATAGAGACCTGAGATAAATATCTTCTAAAAATAGGACCATAGGGCTGCCAGGGACCTGAGAGGCCTTCTAGCCCAGTGGCCTCATTTTGCAAATGAGAAAACTGAAGCCCAGAGATGAGAATTGATCTTCCCGGGGTCTTACAAATGGTGAGGAGCAGAGCCAGGATTCCAAACTGGTCCTTGAGATCAAGTCCAGAACTCCTTTCCACCCCATGCTGTCAATCAGTTAGTCAATCAATAAACATTGGTTAAGTCCCTACTATGTGCTAGGTACTGCTACTTACTTAGTCTTTCTACCTTTACGATATCTCAGATTTCTTCCCTTCTCTCTACTCACAGTCAGATCAGCCAAATTTCTTACTAGCTCCTTCCTTAGATTTCTAAGAGATTTTTTTGTCCTAATCTTAAGAACATTAGGTCTTTTCTGATTGGAATGTGTATTAAATCTAAATTGCAAGTCAAAATTTGTGGTTGTTCAGTCATTTTTTCAGCTGTGTCCAACTCTTCATGACCCCATTTGGAATTTTCTCGGCAAACTACTGGAGTAGTTTGACATTTCCTTCTAATCATTTTACAGATAAGAAAACTGAGGCAGACAGGGTTAAGTAACTTGCCCAGGGTCACACAGTATCTGTGGCCAGATTTGAACTCAGGGAGATGAGTCTTCTTGACTCCAGATCCAGAACCCTATACATTATGGCACCACCTAGCTATCCTGAGTCAAAACCTTTCACAATTCTCAACCCCCAAACAGATGAGTTTCATAACCAAAATCCCTGCATCCCTCCATCTCTAGCATTCTCCTTAAGCTTTGGCTAAGGGCTAGCAACAGTAACTCCAGTCTAAAAAAGATACTACTTGATCAACATCCATGCTTGCCATCTGACTTATTTGAATTTTTTGCATATCAGAGCTTCGCTATCTTTCCCAATGATTGAACCAGTAACAAAGAAAGTTCCACAATTTACTAATTCTTTTCTGTGATTCTTTTTTTTATTTCTGTGAAGTTGGGAGGACTGAAAAAGGGAAAATGGTGGGGAGGAGGGCATATCTAGTAATATGAATTGTAATTTTTCTGTTTTTATATCAACTTCATTTTCAAATGCATCCCTCTCCTCTTTCTTATCCAGAGAGGCAATCCTTATAGCAAAGAAGAAAAAAAGAAAAAGAAAAAATGCAGATCAATAATGCTAGCCAATGCTTCAACCAACAATAAATACTTACAATTCCTCACTTCTATAAAGGAGATATCTCCTCCATTATTTGTTAGTATTTTTGATCGACTATGGTTCTATCCATGTAACAGCAACATTCAAATACTTTGCAAATTTTTTAATTGTTATCCTGATTTAGGGGCATTCAGAAGGAAAAGCCTAAATTTTTCTTTTTCCATTTAAATATATTCCCTGCATAAATCAACTCTGCTGAATGCATAGAGGGAGAGGCCCTTGTCTAAACCACTGATTCAGAATCCTAAAAGCTCTTCAAGAGCAAGGGCTGGTGTCCTTTGCTTCATTTTTTCTATACACACACAAGCCCAGCACAGTGCAACATGCATAATGAATGCTGATGGAATCAGTGACAAGGACTGAACAGTCTTTAGCCATAATTTAGTTCTGAAAAATAGATGGTGGTTGCTATGTTTACATCTTCTGGCTGCTCATCAGATATCTTTTGCTTCCCTGGCAGTTGGATCAATGATTAAAAGTTGTGTGAGTCACTGATATGCAAAAAAGCCCAAGTAATTTAGCTGGCACGTGGATACCAATCTAGTTACATCTTGTTAGAGTAGGAGTTATTGTTGCTTATGAGCTGTATTTTGAGCTGATACCTTTATGCTGGTTCCCACAGCTGGAATGGAAAGACCAAAATGGGACAGACATTAATTGGTGTTCATATAGTGTTTCAGAAAACACCTGTCCATCAATTATCTCTTTAGTCTTTATCCCAAAGCAGGCTTAGCAATTCCAAAACTAGAATCACCTGACCTCTCTGAATTTCTAGAAATTATTGAACAATTGAGGTATATTTCTATCTTGGGGGAAGGAAAATGAATCAATGAAGAGACAGAGAAGGAACAGACAGAGAAGGAGGAGAATCTGGATAGTAAGGTGTCACAGAAGCCATAGGAAACAACAGTTTCCAAAAGGTAAAGAGCAACCAACAATGAAGTGTTATAGGGAGACCAAAGAAAATAAGGATGGAGAAAACGCATTTGTAAGTAGGAGATTCCCATTCATTAGGGATAGTCAGGAAAATACCAAGTGCCTCTTAAATATTTTGCAGAAAAGACCCTTGTTCAGGTACATCAGGAGATTTCAACCTTGTGTGTGTGAGTGTGTGTGTGTGTGTGTGTGTGTGTAAAAGAGAGAGAGAGAGAGAGAGAGAGAGAGAGAGAGAGAGAGAGAGAGAGAGAGAGAGAGAGAGAGAGAGAGAGAAGGGAGGAAGAGAGAGAGGGAGATCCCCTTTAGTAGTCAGGCAAAATGTGCATACCCATTCTCAGAATAACTTTTTTCTTTTATGTAGTTTAAAAGTATTTTATTTCCCCTAATTATACATAAAAATAATTTTTAGCATTCGTTTTTTAAAGTTTTGATTTCCAAATTCTCTCCCTGTCTTCCTTCCCTCTCCCACTGCCTAAGGCAGTAAGCAATCTGATAGAAGTTAGGCATGTACAGTCATGTAAAACACATTTTCAAATTAGTCATTTTGTGAAAGAAAACTTGAACCAAAAACAAAGAAAAAGAAAATAAGGGGAAAAAATAAAAAAATGAAAAAATAGTATGTTTTGCTCTGCATTCAGACTCCATCAGGTTTTTGTTTTGTTTTGTTTTTGTCTAGAAGCAGTTAGCATTTTACATCGTGAGTCTTTGGGATTGTCTTGGATCATTGTATTACTTAGAATAACTAAGTCATTCACAGTTCTTCACTGTGCAATTTTGCTGTTGCTATGCACTGTTCTGCTTCTAGTTCTGCTCACTTTACTTTGTATTAGTTTATCTAAGTCTTTCCAGCTTTCAGAATAATATTTTTGAATGTACACAATAAAACACTTAGGATATAAAAGTAACCAATTATATTGAAATATAGTTTTCAATAAAAAAAAAATTTCATAGACCCCAAGTGAAGAATCCCTCAGGTAAACATGAAACTAGGATAGTCTCTGAGATATTTTCCAAATCTGAGATTCTGTGGTTCAGTGAGTTTGGTTCATAGGGAGTGATTGATGACTTTCAAAGGTCTGACTCAGTGGAATAGAAGAGATAGAAGCCAGATAACAGGAAAATAAGAAAAGAAGGAGTATCTGAAAGTGGAGGTTCCATTTATGACAAAACTCCCTGAGGGCAGAGACTATGCCTTTTTTATTTTTTTTTAATATTTAGCACTTAACATAGTAGCCTGCACATTTCGATTGTGTCTAGCTCTTCATAACCTCTTTTGAGGTTTTCTTGGCAAACATGCTGGAATGGTTTTCCATTTCCCTTTTCCAGCTCATTTTACCGATGAGGAAACTGAGAAAAACAGGGTGAAGTGACTTGCCCAGAGTCACACACCAGTAAGTGTCTGAGGCCAGTTTAAACTCAGGTCTTCTTGACTCTTGGCCCAGAGCTCTATTCACCGTGTCACTTAGCTGCCACATAGTGCTTAATAAGTATTTACTGTTTTGTTTTTGGATTCCTGCAAACTATTCTTTGGCGAAATTTGATAATAAAAAGAAGGAAATAAATACCTCAATAGGTAGAAAATCAAGGAAAGATTGTGGTGTTTTTTTTTTAAATGGTGAGCTTATAAAAATGGTGAGCAAATGGGGATAAAAGTTACAAGGACTTCTAGTTTGTTGTATATCAGTCCTTCTGCACAGGACAGCTCCTGTCCTCATCCAAGGTTTGGATTCTTGTTCTGCACTGAGAGCTTCCAGGGAGGAAGAATAAAAAATATTCTTTATTTTCCGTTAAAAGAGAAGAATCTCAGACCAGTTCCAATGGTGTTGTGATAGAGACCCTTCTATACCCACTGAGAAGACAGTGGGAACTGAATGTGGACCACAATATAGAATTTTCATTCTTTTTGTTGTTTGCTTGCATTTTGTTTTCTTTCTCATTTTTCCTTTTTGATCTCATTTTTTTCTTATGCAGCATGGTATTTGTAAAAATATGTATAGCATAATTGCACATGTTTAACATGTATTAGATCACTTGTCAACTGGGGTGGGAGAGGGAAAAAAATTAGAACATAGAGTTTTATAGGAGTAAATGTTAAAAAATATCTATTTATATATATATTGAATACATATTCAATATATATAGAAAATAAAAAGATATGATTTATATCTTTTATTATTTTATTTTTATATTTTATTATCATATTTTATTTTAATATTAAATATATATATAAATAATGCTATTTTGTTATATATTATATATAAATAATGTTTTATTATTCTATATTACATATAGAATATGCAAATTCTATATATATAATGAAAATAAAAAGATATGAGTAGCTACAATAGGCAGTATCAGTAGTAAAGTGATGAGAAGGGAACCCAAGCAATGCCTTATTCCCAAAAATATTTGCCTTAAGGACTTATTATTTATGCTTCTAAGTCTATCATTAGCATGTCATTCCTTGGAGCTAAAAAAAAGTGTTATACATCAAATTGTTATTTGTTAGCAATGTGAGGTTTGCTTTGGGTGAAGAAATGAGAAATGAGAGACAGGAACACAGCTGGACTGCTGCCCAAGATGCACTGGCTTGGGTGGGGCATCAGTCAGCCAGCCCATCAATACACATGTATTATTAGGCTGTGTGCCAGTCACCATATTGAGCATTAGGAATATAAAAATAGGCAAAAGATAGTTTCTAATCTCAAAGAGCTCATAATTCAATGGAGGAGACAAGAAGCAAACAAATTTGTATAAACTAGCTATATATAGGTTAAATAAATAAGTTAGAGGGAGAAAGTACTGAAATTGAGAGAGGTTGGGGAGAAGACAGGAGGAAGCCGAGGATACCCAAAGAGCATCATGGATACACAAAGTGCTTGGGGGAAGGCAGAGGAAAAAAGAAAAGGAGAGAAAAAGATTCTTAAAAGAGAGGTGAAAGGAAAGAAAGAGCCAGTCATGATTTTACTACTGATAATAATAATAATAATCCCAAGACATTTGATCCCTGGTGGATGGAGCCTTGTTCTTCCCCATAGCTCCACGTGAGTGGGATTTTTTTGTTTTGTTTTGCAGCTAGCTGGAACAAGTACACTCATTTCATTTAGTCCATCCTCACAATAATCTCCTGCGGGGACCATAATGTAGATGTCTGAGACTATCTCAGTCTGTGCATTGAGCACAGTCATTAGCATCTGCATTTAATTTCCTGTCCTTGGAAACCAAACCACTTTCCTGGTAGGGCCATATGGAAACTGCTCCAAACAGCATAGCTACTAACCAAGCTGGAGTGCCTCTCTGAAGCTACTAGGCGCTGGAGATTAACAGCCAAGAGGATATTAGCTAGAAACCGTCTCTTTTTTAATAGATAAAGAATTCTGCTCTCTCCTCTTACTGTGACTGGGTAGATGGGGTGTTCAGGGAGGATTAGCACCTCTGGTATAAAGGCTTGTCAGGCCCTTTTCAAGGTTACTCATACACATTTGGTGACTACCTGTCTCTGGGCTCTTACCTGTGGTCCCAAGAAGTGGTTGCAGGACAGCAGCCACATCCCTGACCCCAAAACATTCTGGGCAGATGGGCTAAACCAAGTTGAGGGGAACCAGAAAGCCTCAAACCTGTCAGTATGTTAAGGGAATATCTACACCAAGCACTTCCCCTAGTGTAATGGATGGATAAGAACAATTTGTTCCAGTGGCCATGAAGGTGGCTGAAGCAGGCTCTGTGGAGTGCTCAGAGTTTGGGCAGACATAAAGATATCAAGTTCATCCATTGCATGTGGGCTGTTGCCAGTCATTCTGATTTTTGTCTTGACACTGAACCTCAAATCCCCTGGAACAGAGAATGAGTCTGATGACTTTGTGCAGCTCTGCTTCACTTAAAAACAATTCATGCACAAATTAAGACATGACCATTGGTCCACTTGGAAATGAAGGGTGAACAACAACTTTGATCAGGGGAATGACTAAAATATCACTCAGGGTCTATTACACCATATTAAAATGGCAAGTCTTTGTAGCAGTGGGTCCCAGAAGTGGTCCCAAAGCTCCCACTTGAGTACCTGGGAGCAGAAAATCTGGACATGCTCGATACAACCCCCTAAAAAGAGTGAATCTGAACATGTTATTTGCCACATATGAAAATGCTATACAAAGGCATGGGATTATTTTTATTTTCCAACAAAAATGTATTATGCATTTATTTATTTTTTATTAAAGCTTTTTTTTGCAAAACATATATGCATGTGCAATTTTTCAACATTGACCTTTGCAAAGCCTTCTGTTCCAAATTTTTCTTTTTTTAAATTAAAGCTTTTTGTTTGCAAAACATATGCATGGCTAATTTTTCAACATTGACCCTTGCAAAGCCTTCTGTTCCAAATTTTTCTTTTTCTTTTTTTTATTAAAGCTTTTTGTTTGCAAAACATATGCATGGGTAATTTTTCAACATTGACCCTTGCAAAGCCTTCTGTTCCAATTTTTTCTTTTTCTTTTTTTAATTAAAGCTTTTTGTTTGCAAAACATATGCATGAATAATTTTTCATCATTGACCTTTGCAAAGCTTTCTGTTACAAATTTTTCCCTCCTTGGGAAATCATCTTTACATTTAAGGGTTCTGATAAAGGTCTCCTCTCTAAAATATATAGAGAATCGTCTCATATTTATAAAAATTCAAGCCATTCTCCAATCAATAAATGGTCAAAGGATATGAACAGACAATTTTCAGAGGATGAAATTAAAACTATTCATAGTCATATGAAAAGGTGCTCCAAATCACTATTGATCAGAGAAATGCAAATCATGACAACCCTGAGGTACCACTTCACACCTGTCAGATTGGCTAAAATGACAGGAAAAGTTAATGATGAATGTTGGAGGGGTTGTGGGAGGGCTGGGACACTGATGCATTGTTGGTGGAGCTGTGAACGGATACAGCCATTCTGGAGAACAATTTGGAGCTATGCTCAAAAAGTTATCAAACTGTGCATACCCTTTGACCCAGCAGCATTTCTATTGGGCTTATATCCCAAAGAAATCATAAAGGAAGGAAAGGGCCCCACATGTGCAAGAATGTTTGTGGCAGCTCTTTTTGTAGTGGCTAGAAACTGGAAATTGAATAGATGCCCTTCAATTGGAGAATGGCTGAATAAATTATGGTATATGAATATTATGGAATATTATTGTTCTGTAAGAAATGACCAGCAAGATGATTTCAGAGAGGCCTGGAGAGACTTGCATGAACTGATGCTGAGTGAAATGAGCAGAACCAGGAGATCATTATACAGGGCAACAATAAAACTATATGACGATTTAGGGTAAATGTGGGCGCCATTTTACCAGCAGTCAAATGTCAGAATGATTTAGACAATTCCAGCCCAAGGGAAATGAAAAAATGGCTAATTAGCAAGTTTTCAAGATGACTGATGTCCTAATGAGGCTCTTCACATACAATCTTCAGAAAAATCTTTTGTGATGTAGGCAGGGAAGGTTTTATCATCTGTCAGAAAAGAAAACTGAGGCACAGAGAATTTAAACGACTTAGATTAAGTGGCGCAGCCAGATAATGGCAGAACCAGCAGCATAGGAGCATAGATTTAGAAATGAAAGCGTATAAAGTAGTTATGAAATCCAACCTCCTCATTGTCCAGATCAGAAAACTCAGAAAACTCTCAGAGAGATTAAATTACTTACACCATAGCTAATTTCTGTGGTGGGATTTGAACTCAAGCCTTCTGATATTTAGTCCAATGTTCTTTCTATTATACAGGAAGAAGGAATAAAGGAGGAGGGATGTAGAAAAGAGGAATAAAGGAATAAGTATTTTTAAGAGTGTACTATTCCAGGCATTGTGCTAAGTGCTTCACAAATATTGTCTCATTTTATCACGCTAACTTCCCTTCCATAAACAAACATGTAATTCCTTATGGTATTGTCACAGGGAAGTATATTGGGGCTATACAAATATTCCTAACTCTCAAAGGTGTTTGCAATCTGAGAAAAATGAGTCTGATATAGACACATAAATAGTTAATACAAACAGACAGCAAAACATAAACATCAAAGAAATGGGTGGATGATCACTTGTATTTCTACAACATAGAGAACCCGGGTGCAAGAGTTAATGAACCCTCAGGAGGCAATGAGGTGACCCAATAATGGATAGGAATTCACAGGAAGGAAGGAAACAAGCATTTATTAAGTGCTACTAGATTTCAGGCTCTGTGTTAAGTTATATTATCTTGCTTTATCCTTGCAACACTAGGTCAATGCTATTATTATCCCCATTTTACAAATGAGGAAATTAAGGCAAATAGAAGTTGTGACTTGTCCAGAATCATGGCTAGTAAGTATCTATGGTTGGATCCACTGTGATACCTAGTTATTTCTTAGGCAAAGTTGATGTGAGGTTACTATTTATAAAATCCTTTACAAACTTTAAAGCATCATATAAGTACTAGGAATTATTATAATTGTTGTTGTTTTTATTATTATTATATGACGAAAAGGAGCTCTGGGCTCTTTGGTCACCATGGGCAAAAGGAAAGAATCTTTGATGCATCTGAGACAATTTGGAAGATGAGCTTTGTGATATGACATCTATGAACTGAGGCAAAGATAAATGAACAGAACTAGGGGAAAAAAACACTCTCAATAGCAACAACAAAAGATGTGAGCAGAAAGAATGAAATGATCAAAAAAGCTGAACATAATATAATTATAAAGACCCATCTGAGCTCCAGAAAACAAAGGAGAAAACATGGCTCTTTTCCTTCCTTGTAGAAGCAGGATATTATTGGTGTGAAGCATTTCTCATTCTTTCAAGCTCCATTTGTGCCTTAATTGGTTTTACCAAACTGCTTTTTGCTCTTTGAAATTTTTGTTCTCAAATGGGGACAGGAGGATATTTTAAAATGAATTTGATTTAAAAGTAAAAGGTATGAATAAAGAGAGAGGCAAAGAGAGAGAGATAGACAAAGCAGAGAGAGAAAAGGAGAGAACAGAAGAGACAATGTGAGACAGAGAAAGAAGAGAGAGAGGAAAGAAAGAAAGGTAGGAACAAAGAAAGAGGGAGAAAAAGACAGAAATAGAGATGGAGAGAGAGAAAAGGATAATTCAAGAGAGAGAAGCAGAAACAGAGGCAGAAGAGAGACAGACAGAGAGGTGCAGAGACAAAGAGAGAGAGGCAGAGAAAGGAGAGGAGGAGAGGGAGGAAGAGAGATGGAGGCAGAGAAAAAAGACAGAAATAGAGATGGAGAGAGAGAAAAGGAAAAGTTTAGGAGAAAGAAGAAGAAACAAAGATGATAGAGATATAAAAAGAGAGACAGAGAAAGTGGGACAGAGACAGAGAGAGGGGGGAAAATGGAGAAAGGGAGAGGGAAGGAAGGAGAGAGAAGAAGAAATAAATATGGAGACAGAGAAAGACAGAAACAGAATTGGAGAGAGAAAAGGAGAATTCAGGAAAAAGAAACAAGGCAATAGAGAGAGACAGAGACCAACAGAGAGAAAAAGAGACACACAGAGACAGATAGACAGAAACAGACAGACAGACAGAGACAGCAAGAGACAGACAGAAAAGGGCCAGGTGAGAGACAAGCTTGATACAACTGGATGCCCAGGGCAAATTCCAATTACTTTGTCAGTGTTGGAGGATTAGTCAGACACAGAGCATGCTGTGCTGGGGGGGTAGACTCGGCTTAAGAAAAAACAACTTTACTTAAAGGAAAAGTTAACAACAGATTATGAAACAATAGGACAGGGGAGAGTCCACATGCAGGCAATTGTTGGCAGCCAGCTGGCGAGGTATTTACTGAATCCAGGAGCAAACTAACTACTATGTGATTACATCCCAGATGCTCACCTTCTTTAAGGTTTCAGGGTAAAAATCATCAGTCACACAACTGGACCAAAGAACCAGCTTCCAGTGGGACAGATCAGGTCTCTTTTGTTCTGAAAAAAAAATTACTACTTAAAAGTCACCACAGACCTATCATGGACCAAACGACAAAGTTACTGTATTCCCTTTAAGATAGCAGATTCTAATCTTTTTTATGTTATGGACCTCTTTAGCAGTCTGGTAAGGCCTGTGAATCACTTCTCATAATAATGTACTTAAATGCATAAAATTACAAAGGAAACCAATTTAATTGACTTAAGATCATCAATTTTTTTTTAACATTCATGGACTCCAGGTTAAGAATTCTTGTTCTAAGAAGACATGTAGAACAGCAGTATGCCAAATAAAAATCCTGGAACTTCTTCCCTTCTTTTCCCCTATGATTCTAACACAAAATGGCACAAGGAAATTAACCGAGTCAAAATCAGCAAATCTGACATCTGACATCCGAAGCAAACATTGGGTGGGAGAAGGGACAGAGCTTGGGAAGAGAATGCTGTAGGACACAAGTCCCTATGAGAAGAGTGACCCTAACACCTTGTCCAGTGAGGGATGACAGAGCCCCCCAACATATCAAGACTAAGTAGGAGGCTGCCACCAAAGGAGTAAGTAGAGTAGAGCCATGTGGTAGAGGAGCTCACCTGCTGGCAGGAAACTCTCAGCAGAGATATCCTTCATTTTGACATTGTTTACCAAGAGTAGAGCAACCAGAATGATTTCTTACTATAGGATTGGTTGAAGGAATTGGGGATATTTAGTCTAAAAGAAAACTCAAGATGGGATATGATAGCTTCTCAAATATTTGACAGTCTGCTGTTGTAGAGGGATTGCCCTTGCTCTCTGAGACTAAGTAGAAGAACCAGGAGAAAGAGTGGAGATTTCAAAGGAAAAGATTTAGCTTGATGTCCCCAAAAGTTTCCTAAAAATTACAGCTGGCTCAGAACTTTTACAGTGGATGTTTCCTTTCTTGCCACTGACTGATTGGAACCAGAACTAGGAATTTTTCCTCCATATCACAAACATTTAAGCCAAAATATGCCTGAAATAATCAGGGTGATGTAAGGGAGACAGCAGTGACTTTTTGACCTAAGAGTGCTTTTGTCTGTCAATAATTGTAAAAGTCCTCTGGCCTAGGTATGTAAGTGCTCTTTCTGTCAATAATTGTAAAATGTAATAATATTTCTCCACTTAGATTTTAAGGAAGATATATCACTGATCCTAAAGCCCTCTGACCTTGTTCTAACAATCCTGTCTGTCAATGATTTCAATGTCTTCTGGCCTTAGAATAGTCCTACAAATATTACTGTCAGATAGATAATCTGTTGGTTTGTAATGACCAAGTTCCTGAGATCACCCCTCAAACCTACCTGAAAGCCATAAAATTACCAAATAAGTAACATGAAGCTCTGATCCAATTTTGTATAAATCTATCCCTTTCTCTCAGATCCCTTGCTATATTCTCTTGTAATTTAGTCCACTTGTAATGGCGTTATAATTATAATAAAACTTTGCCCCTTGACTAGGAAATGGGTACAACCCTGCAAATTATTTTGAGACGCCTTGGAATAACAGTCTGTGACCCCAAACTTTTGGAGTCCCCTTTCCCAACCTCAACAGGTTTTGTCCTTAAATTTTGACAATTGTGTAAGTTCTTATTCAAGAGAAATCTTGGTATGTGCCATTTACTTGAAACAATCTGCTAGTTATCTGCTATTGTTGATATATGAAGCACAAGGTTATCTTGGTTGGAGAATTAGGTGAAAGGAGCGAGGAGGAGTTCTCAGTTTCCTTATCTCTAAAATGAATATAAGGGCACTCATCACAGAGGGCTGTAGTGAAGATCAAAGAGATATGAATATAAAGCACTTTACAAATCTTATGGGGCAATATAAATATCAGTTCTTTTCATCTCATTTCATTTTCATGATAACCTTGCAAAATCAGTACTAAAGGTATTGATCCTATTTTACAGATGGGAAAACTGAAGATTAGAGACTTGAAGGGGCTTTTCCTCAGTCAGAAGTACTAAGAGGTACGACAGAGACAGAGAGAGACAGAGACAGAGAGAGAGAAAAAGAGAGAGACAGAGACAGAGAGAGAAAAAGAGAGACAGAGAGACAGACAGAGACAGAAACAGAGACAGAGACAGAGAGGGAGAAAAAGAGAGAGACAGAGAGACAGAGACAGAGAGAGAGAAAGAGAGAGAAAGAGAGAGGGGAGGGGAAGGAGAGGAAGGAGGAGAAGGAGAGATGCATATTAGACTCTGAATCTGCTACAAGTTGGGAAAATTCACTCATGGAGGAGATAAAGCCAGTGAAGAGAGAGAAATGAGAAATCTAAACAAGTTGATAAGGGAAGCTCCAGGCACTAGCATTCATTAGCTGTGAGTGTTCTCTGCTCCCCAACACAAACACACCCAGGAGAAGGGAGAAGGGCCCAGGAGGTGTGAGTCAGAAAGGAGCTGGCTCTGCCCTACTCCAGTCATCATTTCCTGGATCTTTCTCTGCCTGATACCACATAAGCTTCATATACTAAAGCTCAAAGCACAAGCCTTTCCCAGGGATACACACACAAAGGGAAAACGGAGCCAGACGGGCAGACAAAGCCATTCACATCAGTTTCCCCAAGACTGCCTTTCTCTGGGGGGGGACAAGGCCTGATGTGGCTCTCCATATATGCAGGTCCACAAGAATGATAGAAGGGCTGGCTTGGGGAGGCAAGCTCAAAGGCCTGCAGCCTCTTCTGCTTTTGAAGATAGCCTATAGGCAGTCTCAGAACGAATAAAAAGAAAAGAAAAACACATATTAAGGATTTTTTTATGTAGCAAGCACTGGAAGTGCTTGGAATACAAGTAAAAAAGGCAAGATGGTTCCTACTCTCAAGGAGCTCACATTCTAATTGAAGAGACACAATATACAAAATAAATTGTACTGGTCCTTTAGGAGGTATAATTTCACTATGTTCACTTAGGAAGAGAAGGGGAACAAGAAAAAGGAGAAGCAAGAGGAGGAGGAGAAAGGGGAGGAAGAAGAGAAAGACAGGGAAGAAGAGGAGGAGGAGGAGGAGGAGGAGGAGGAGGAGGAGGAGGAGAAAGAGAAGAAGGAAGAGGAAAAGGAGAAAAAGGAGGAGGAAGAAAAGGAGGAGGAGGAAGAGAAGGAGGAGGAGGAGCAAGCACTGCAGAGCAGATAGAAAGACCCCAAAGTGCTAAGGATAAAGAAGCAAAGTGGCGGGTGGCAAGGGTCAGGGTATCTTTAGGATACATCAGTAAATCAGATGACAATACGAGAGGACTTTAGGACATAAATGCAAGACAAATGATAAGGCATGGAGGACTTTAGGAGTTAATGACCAGGCAGATAGTAAGGGCTGGTAGTTTTCCATCTCCTAAATAGGTATATAGTTAAAGCAAAAGTCATTGGTGTCCTCATTAAGGTAAATGACAGGAGCTCCTACCTTCCTACTCCAAAAGTTTAACTGCACTTTCTTTCTCATTGTGATAACCTCTAGAAGTATAAGAATTCAATGGGACTTCAATGGACCATGCAAAGCCTTGCTTCGTGTAATAGTGCTCTGAATATGCACAGAATCCAAATTTCAATGAGAGCTAAGAAAAGATAATCAGTTGGGGTGCATTGTATTCCCTCCAAATCATCACACTCTTAATTATTTGCAATCCAAGTGAAGAGAAAGAAACAGCATTAGTCTCTATTGCCCAAATAATTAAACAAATATCTAACTATGATTACTATTATTATAGTTTTTAAAGTACATTTAAATTATTTTCAGGGACAAAATTTAGACAAAAGATGAAACTGGAAAAAAAAAAGTTGTTGAAGCACAGGGATAAATAGCTAAACCCCAGTCTACAATCATCATCCCGTTCCCTCTGTGGAATTGATTGCTACTCACAGATTTCAATAGTTGATAAAAACTGTGAAAACATTGCTTATAATACAGATGCAACTGCAGTTCATTTAAATGTCAAAGAAACAAAGATAATATCTTAATTGATAGCTGACAGCACAGAATTTAATTCTAAAAGTCACATTAATTCATCATTTTTCCCAAACCACATCCATCTTCTTCACTTCCCCATTTCCGTCCAGGATATATCATCATCCTTCCAGCTCCTCAGACTCAAGCATCCTCTACTCTTCGCTCATTCTGCCATCCCATGTCCAAATAATTAAACGGTCTCTTTCCAAGTCTTGTTGATTGTATCTCAATAATATCTCTCCTATCTGTTCTCTTCTCTCTACCACCCTACTGAAAAGGTCCTTTTGCCTAGACTGTTGAAATAACCTTTTACTTGGTTGGTCCACCTTAAGACTCAATGTGTCCAAGCCCATTTCTTTGTCCACACAGCCATCAAAGTGATATTCCCAAAGGACAGTTGTGACCATGGGATCATGATCAAAAAGGCCCAGGAACTCCCTATTGCCTCTAATCCTTCAGTATTTAAGGCCATTAAAATGTAGCTTCAGCATATCTTTTTAAGCTTATTACCTATTATCTCCTTCACAGACTCTACATTCAAGTAGATCTGATCAACTTTCTTCTCTTCCTCATACGTAACTTCCATCTTCATGGTTTTGCACATATTTTTCCCCATTTCTGGAGAACATATTAGAATACCCTCTCTTCTCATCTTTGCATTTTAGAATTTCTAGTTAGAGCCATCCAGGTGATGAAAAAGAGAGAACCCTGGACCTAGAGTGAGGAAGACCTGATTTTGGATCCTACTTCAGGCACTTTTTAGTTATTCAACCATGAGCAAATGACTTAACCTTTATCATGCTGAATTTCCTTATTTGTAAAATGGGGATAATAATAGCACCTACAGCCCAAAGTGATTGTGAGGATTAAATGAAGTGATATATATAAAGTGCATTGCAAACCTTAAAAGAGTCATATAAATTATTATTGTGTAGCATGGGCAGAATAAATATGGCCAATTCAAAGCCAGCTATATTGGGAGTTATTCACAAGTTATTGGTTTATCAGGCAATTATCCAATGGAAATATAGCAAACTGATTGTTTGACATATTGCAAATTGAATAAATCTTTATTTTGTTCTCCTCAAGCTCTCTTTGTAAGACAAAATAGTGTATGATCACACTCATCAAAAAAGAATATTCATATTCTAAAACTTGTATCTGTGCCTGAATATACCATTAGTATTCAGTGCATGAATTTTTTTTAAGTAGGAATAAGAATCCAAAAAAAAAGAAAAGAGATATTGCCTTGACGCTACTGCTAAATAATCACTCAACACAGTAAAGTAAAAATTATACAAAAGTCTCAAAGGTATTTCTGAGGCCATTCATTTTTTGTGCAGAAAATAATCTGATACTTAGAGATCCCGGTCATAAAACTGGAAACCAGCATATTGAAGAACTCTTTGTAGGTATTATAAAGCTACTTCACAAGCCTAAAAAAGGATGAAGGGAATGATTTCAAAGCACAACTTTGGTTCTGAAAGCTACTTGTCTAATACAAGTCCAAAATAACTACAAATGAGTCTGATGAATTACAAAATAAATCTATTGATTCGTCAAGCAACAAAATTCAAGCCATGGTAATTTTAGAAACTAAAGTGACTATTTCCATTGTAATTCAATTACCCCCATGATCAAGAACAACTTAGTCAACTAACTCAGTAAGTTAAAATTACTAATAGGAGAGTTTCCCTTCAAATATACAAATTTGATTGTGGATTGCTATCATAAATTACTATTAGTTCATAAATTTAGAACTTGAAGGGATTGTGGAAGTCAACCAGTTCATATCCTCATTTTACATATCATTTTAAATGTATTATTCTTATTTTTTAATTCACAAGTATTTTTAAAAATTAATCTGTCCCAATTTGGAATTATGCTCAAAGGGCTATAAAAATATGCTTATCCTTCGATCTAGCAGTGTCACTACTGGGTCTGTATCCATATTCCAAAGAGATCATAAAAGAGGGAAAAGGACCCACATGTGCAAAAATATTTGCAGCAGCTTTTTTTATAGTGGAAAGGAATTAGAAGTTGAATTAAAAGTGGCTCAGTAAGTCATGGTACATGAATGTAATTGAATACTATTGATCTATGAGAAATGATGAGCAAACTGATTTCAGAAAAGCCTGGAAATACTTTTATGAACTGATGTTAAGTGAAGTGAGCCGAATCAGAAGAACACTGTACATAATACCAGCAAGTTTGTGTGATGATCAGCTCTGATAGACTTAGCTATAAAGTGACCTAAAATAATTCCAAGAGACTTGAGATGGAAAATGCCATCCTCATCCAGAGAGAGAACGAATGCATATCAGAGTATACTATTTTCACTTTTTTATTGTTTTTTCCCTTTTGTTCTGATTTTTCTCTTACAACATGGCTAATATGGAAATAGGATTTGTTTAAAATCATTGTACATGTATAACAGATTACGTGCTGTCTTGGGGAGAAAGGAGGTAAGGAAGAGAGGAAGAGAAAAATGTGGAACTCAAAATCTTATAAAAATTAATATTAAAGACTATCTTTACATGTAACTAGAGAAAATAAAATACTTTTAAGTAAAATAAATCTGTCCTTCCCATTACTCCCAATTAAATAAATAAAAAAACAAACCTGAAAAATAAAGTTCCCAATATAGAGGTACAGAGTCCCAAGAAAACTAATTTCCCTGTTAGGTATATCTGATAATGTATGCTTTTTTCTACATTTTGCGTTCATCACTTCTCTGTCTGGAGGCAAGAGACATATTTCATCTTCATTCTTTAGAGCCATGTTTTATCACTGCATTGATCAGAGTTTCAAAGGCATTTTATCTATATTGTTGTTGTATAAATTATACAATTTTTACATGTAAGAAACTAAGAAGGGAGGGCCACTTGCCCAAGGTCACATATGTTAAATGTCAAAATCTGGATCTGAACCCAGTTCCTCTGATTTCAAATCCAGTACTTTTTACCCTGTATCACAAGAAATGAGAGAGCCAAGACTATGTCAACAGAATAGTTAGCATGGTAGTACAAGGAAGTATATCCAGCATGTTTCCAGAAAATAGATTTGCCAGAGGTATGTTTTATGTGGCACGCAGTCTTAATTTTTTGGGAGCAAATGAAGTTTCTTTAAATAATAGAGCTGTGAAATTTTTTGGAAGAATAAAAAGAAAAAAAAATGGCAGCTCTCTCAGTCATTAGAAAGTGTTAACAAGCACATGGCAAGCATCTCTGAAAGACCAGTCAGAAACAACCTTGTCTCCTAAACCAAGTGCTATAAAAGCACCGAATTCCTAACACCTTTGAGGTCTCAATGAAATGACAGTGTCATAAATAAGCAAATTCAGAAATTATTCCCATGGTCCAAAGTCTTTTCTGCCAAATGGAAATGCTATTTTTGTGTGTCCAGGTATTCTGGAATGTAATTCTGAGTCATGTTGATAGATTCCACAAAGCAATATTAGCCAGGAATGTGATAATTTTGCAAATATTAAAAATTAAACAAGCTGAAGGGAAGATAGACAATATTGTGTAAAGATAAAGAATTTCTCATTTACACTGAAGAAATTTCCAGGAGACTTAGAAATTCCAACTTCACACAGCTCGTATTAGTCAAGATTTGAATCCAAGTTTTCCTCACTTCAAGTCCATTGTCATTCTAGTCTCTGTGAAATAAAAGAAATAAATCACCAAGTAAAGAACATTAATTAGGTTTCGCCTGAAAACACTTGTTTTTCATGTACAGAAAAAAGAAATATTGATTTTTCAGATCTGAGATAGCAAAGAAGGAAAGTTTTATTAAAAACTTTGTTAGTGGGGAAGCTAGGTGGCGCAGTGGATAGAGCACCAGCCCTGAAGTCAGGAGGACCTGAGTTCAAATCTGGCCTCAGACACTTAACATTTCCTAGCTGTGTGACCCTGGGCAAGTCACTTAACCCCAATTGCCTCAGCAAAAAGCAAAAAAATAAAAATTTAAAAAAATTAAAAAAAAAACTTTGTTAGTTCATGACTTCCTGTCTAGTCCTAGACCCACCAATAAGAAATCAGCTGGATTAAATGGAGCCCCAAATAGGCTAAATGCAAATTGAGGAGTTTTATATTTCAGAATTCTGTTTAGAGACACATGATGTCAGTCATAGTAGATGTCAGATCCCTAGGTAAAGTCATCCTTCCCTGCCTAGAAAGAAAAAGGGATTTTCTCATGTGATGAAGCTCCAAGGGCAAAGGACCTCACTAGTAATAATGATTATTCTTCTGGACAAATAAATGCTGCTGAGTCACCACCCAGACTACTTGGGATGCCAGGTTTATAGCTTGGTACTTAATAAATGCTTATTGAATTGAATAGGAAAAAAATCTGTTCCCAGAATGTATTGTGGTACTTAGTAGTTGCCAAGAGAGTGTTCATAGGGGTCAGTGTGACTGAATGCTTTAGTATTAAGGTCTTTACTAATTAAAAAGCAGCAACAGATTCATAAGGAAAAGTGGGGAGTTGGGGGGTGAAGGAATTAAGTCAAAGTTGTTTAAGACTGTTCTTGAAGGATTTTTTTTTTCTATTATTGAGGAAATGGACACTGGAGACCAATTCGACAGATTTAGACTCTCAGGGAAGAGACTTCCAGAATGGTACTTATTCCAGATCTTAATTACATAAAAGACTCAAACCACTCAAGAAAGCTCCAGTTTTATGAGCTGAAAAAGTCTTCCTCTGTGGTTTTCATTTGCATTTCTATAGAATTGAATCAGACTAGATGAACCCTAAAACCCCTTCTAACTCTGTTATTATTAAGTCTTTTTCACTCATGTCTCACTCTTTATGACCCTATTGGGATTTTCTTGACCAAGACACTGGAGTAGTTTGCAATTTCCTTCTCCAGTTCATTTTACAGATGAGGAAACGGAGGCACACAGAATTAATTGACTGGCACAGGGTCTCACAATTGATAAGTATCTGAGGTCAGTTTTGAACTTAGAAAAATGAGTCTTCCTGACCAATTCCAGAACTCTATCCACTAGATCACTTTCTAGCTCTAACCCTGAAGGGATCCCCATATCATCCACAAGATCATCTCCAAACCTCCCTTCTCCAGTAAATAGACTTTCTGGATGATAAATATGAAGACCTTATTTCCTAAATTCTAGAATCTTATTCCAATAATCCTAGACCTTTTCTGGGAGTCTGGGCTCTGACTGGCAAGTTTTAGGCTTTTTTAACTTTTTCTCACCTGGGGCTAGTGCTACACACTGTTTGGGAGCCATTGTTACTTCATGTCTACCCTCATCCCCACCCTCTTTTCCATCCTCTCTTCATGTATTTTCCTTATTAGACCTTGTACATAGTGACCATCTCAATCACTTGTATTTGTATTACTAGTTCTTAGCACACTATCTGGCACAGAGTAACACTTAACTAACTTATCTTCTTTCCTACTTAAAAAGAAATTGAGCTGGGAAGGCTGCTGAGGACAAAGACCACTAGACCAGAGAAGGCTGGAAATCTGCCTGGGGGTCTGCCCGTCCCCAGCCCCACAAAAATAAGCTATCTTCATCCATAGAAAGAGTAGTATCAGGTTCTCTTCTTTATATATCCCCAAGGCACAAGTAAGGACTGTACAAAAATTCGATGGGTGGAGAGAAAGCCTGAAAGCTCTGAACAACAAACTTATCTCTGGAATCAAGACTAAAAACCATAATCCTGACCCCTAAATTCCCTGTAGAAGGTGTGGTCTTGCAACAAGAGTTGGTTGGAAAGGGGCAGCTAGGTGGCACAGTAGATAGAGCACCAGCCCTGAAGTCAGGAGGACCTGAGTTCTAATCTGATCTCAGGCACGTAACATTCCCTAGCTGTGTGACCTTGGGCAAGTCACTTAACCCCAATTGCCTCAGCAAAAAGGAAGAAAAAAGAATTGGTTGGAGAAAGACAGGAATGTTGCTAAATCTTAATTGACTAGAAAATTAAAATACCTAAGAATATCCCATTCCTAAGCAACTAACCAATGACAATTTACCTGGTTATAGCAGCAAAGAGTATTATGTATTGTTAACTTATTTGATCTTTAAAAACTCAATGAGGTAAACAGAGCAAAGGACATTATTACCATCCTGTAGAAAATAAATCTGAGCCTCAGAATTTTTGAATGACTTACCTACAATCACACAACCAGAAAGCTGAAACAGAGTCTTCCAACATCAATGGCATTCATTCCACTACACTACCATATATTCTTTGGCACTGATCAACAGACTTCTATCACTGCTTGCATGTCATTTCATGTTCATAATAATGTTGATTGATGGATTGTATATGGTCCCACCACCACCCCTCCCCATTAGACTAAAAACCAAGAAAAAGGGATCAAATCTTTATGTTTTTTTTTTAATTCCTCCACAATATATCTACAAATGGTAGGTACCTGACACGTGTTGCTTAATTCATAATTCAAATCACCTTTGTCTATAAGACCTGTTTTCATTCCTCATTGACAAACTAGTAAAATATAGTTTTAGAGCCACCCCAGTCATAAAGGTGAATTCTGGTCACTTCATTTTGAATGACCTTTTCTTGATCTATAGCACAAAGGGATTGGATTTAGGTAAAACCTACTCTTTCTTCTCCAGGGCTCCATTCTAAATAAAAACATTTCCCAATAGCCTCTGTTTGATCACCTGGTTTAGAGCTGTGGGTTTTTCAAACTGGGATAATTATTTGCCAGTGAAGTCATTTCTGAGAATGTTTCTCAGACCCAGCCTGACTGAAGGGTGTGGCCCTGGAGAAGTATAGAAAGAAGCTGCCTGTCCCAGACAGGAACAGAGCTGTTTTGTGTCTGCAGAGTCCAAAGAAACTAACCCCTTTGAGACAGATTTATATTTTTTTTCTTCTGGTAGGTTGGTTGAAGGAAAGGGTAGGAGTGAGGGTGAGGGTGGAAGGGGTCCTTCTAAGTATGGTATACATGTGCCATAATCCTAAAGTATACAGCTACAGGCTAGATAATGCTATTTTTTTATTTTTCCTCTTCTACTTCACTAGGGAAAAGAGCATTGGACTGAAGACAATGGCCTGGTGGAAAGCTTGGGTAAGTCAATAAAATGCTGGTGTGAAAATGGCTTCAGGAGAGCCTAAATAACGATTCTTTAAATTCCCCCCAAAAGACAGACCCATGCTTAATCTTGCTTTTTATTTCAGCTACTGCATTAATTGAAAGAACTAAGAATGGAGTTGATTTTTAGTTGTGGGAATGCATTTGTACTGAGCTATTCCTGCTGTCTTGCTTGTCAACTTGTGCTCATTTTTTCCTACAGTTAAGGGTGAAACAAAAAATAGGGTGAATGTCCCATATTGTCCCCAAGTCCCTGACTTGACTCTGTTTACCAAAAACAAGAATTCTTAGCTTTGGGTGCAGAAATTTAATTTTTTTAATATTTTGAAAATTTTATTTCACTATAATTGATTTCCTTTTTAATTATACAAATTTTTATTTTGTGTACTAAAAACATTATTCTAAGAATCGGTCAGGGCAGCTAGGTGGTGCAGTGGAGAGAGCACCAGCCCTGAAGTCAGGAAGACCTGAGTTCAAATTTAGTCTCAGACACTTAACATTCCCTAGCTGTGTGACCCTGGGCAAGTCACTTAACCTTAATTGCCTCAGCCAAAAAAAAAAAAAAAAATCAGTCCACTGACTTCCTCAGATTGCCAAAGGGGTTCAAGATGCAAAAAAAATGTTCAGAATCCATGGATTAAAAGAATCAATTTGGCAACCTAAAAAAGGGATCAGCAATGAAAAGTGTTCTGGTCCTCTATTTCTTCAGTAGCCAGCACCACTTTGTCAAAGATTTATTAGCTTATTGTAAGTTGAGCCAGCCATGAGCTTCAGAGGTTAACTAGGCAAAAAGTTATTCCTCTTTTTAAAGAAAGGCTCGTGCAGACCAAGAGTCTATAATTTTAAATAATCGATCATTATCATATTAAGTTTTGTGGCTACAAAATTCTGTACTTAGTATTATCTCATTGGATGCTCCAACAGCCCCTCAGAGATAGGTAACTATAAGTTTTTTAGACCCTAGGAAGAGATAAAAAGCTAATGAGCTTTACTGGGACTTGAGCTTTTGCTGCTTGAGACACAAAAGAAGTTTGGCTAAAATGACAGGAAAAAATAATGACAAATGTTGGAGGAGATGTGGGAAAACTGGGACACTGGTACATTGTTGGTGGAACTGTGAATGGATCCAACCATTCTGGAGAGCAATTTGGAGCTATGCTCAAAGGGCTATCAAATTGTGCATATGCTTTGACCCAGCAGTGTCTATACTGGACTTATATCCCAGAGAGATCTTAAAGGAAGGAAAGGGCCCCACATGTGCAAGAATGTTTGTGGCAGCCCTTTTTGTAGTGGCTAGAAACTGGAAACTGAATGGATGCCCATCAATTGGAGAATGGCTGAATAAATTATGGTATATGAATGTTATGGAATATTATTGTTCTGTAAGAGACACAAAAGAAATAATGGGATAGTCAGCCTTACTGGCAGGAAGGGTTGGGTCCAATTTCCCCTTTGACTCATACTGGCAAGTCTATTAAGACCTTTAATCTCTCAGTGTCTCTCAGGCAACTTTATAAGGTTCCTAAGTGGAAAAGGAGTTGTTGATTTGCATTAGCAGATGGTCAGAGAAATCACCTGCCCAGAGAAATCTTCCTTCCCTCCCTCCTTCCCTTCCTCTCTTTCTCTCTGTCCCTGTCTCTCTCTTTCCCTCCCTCCTTCTCTCTCTCTCTCTCTCTCTCTCTCTCTCTCTCTCTCTCTCTCTCTGTGTGTGTGTGTGTGTGTGTGTCTCTGTCTCTCTGTCTCTCTCTGTGTTTCTCTGTGTCTCTGTCTCTCTGTCTCTGTGTGTTTCTCTCTGTCTTTCTCTTTCTCTCTGACTTTCTCTCTCTCTCTCTGTCTCTCTCTCTTTCTCCTTCCTCTCTGTTCTTCTCTCCTGTCTTTCTTATTCTGCCCATTGCAGAGGTGGTTTGGGTATTTTTTTACTAGCTTATATTCACTTAAGGAGGGAAGACAAAGAGGCAAATGGTCTCCTTTGTAATCATTATTAAAGACATTATTAATGTGTATAGACCTGCTTGACTGAGTCACATTTATTCTATAAAATATTTCTGCTTGGATCAGCCTCTAAAACCTTGAGAAATTGCTAGTGCCTTTATCTATTACTATCTCTAGGTAGTGGCTTCTCATAAAAGACTAAGAAATTTTATGGAAAATTAATTAGCACAATGGGGATAAAAAATTGGGAGCTCTCAGTTTTGGGTCCATTAAATCATATTGCTCTTTGTAAATTCTAGATTCCTGTTTTATCACACGCCCAACCTCAACATCTTTTTAATGTTAAATCCAAAGATCTGTAAGAGGATTCTATAAGTCATCAGCCCTAGCCCCTAGCCTCCTGCCTCTGGACCACTGAATGCCAGCCCAGATGGCTCTCCCCTGGCCAGGGCTTTGCAATGGCCCTTGAGGGCTAGATATTCTTCCCAAGAAGAAAACTCTATTCTGAAGGAGAGATAGAGGAAAACCCCACCCTAAAAATCTTTTCCCAAGCTATGTAGAAGGGGATTATGGGCCAGCCTACATTCCTAAGGGGAAAGGGAACAGGGAGTGGCAGGAACAGCTTTCTGAGACA
>JAJPUD010000894.1:262622-294121 GCA_023553655.1 Myrmecobius fasciatus
AGCAGAGAGATGAGTATAAGAGCTCTCCAAAAGGATCAGCTCTAGAACTCTGGAGCTGCCATTGGAGGATCTCTATCACTTATTATCTGTGCAAGCCATTTGATCTTGAGCCATGTATGTGTCTCTGATCATCAGTTTCCTTCATTTGTCAAATGAAAATACCTCCCCTGCCTACTGAGCAAAGTTGTGAGAACAGAAATGAGATAAAATGTGAGAAAGTGCTCTGAAAACCATACACAAAAGCAGAGTGAACTACAATGGTTTTCAATAAAACAAGGTTTGTTCCTAGATCCAGTGCTGAATAAAATATACAAATGGGCTCCTTTTCTGCCAAGATCCTGTGTATAATCCAAGGTTTTTCTTGGCACCTCCAGCCCAATTTCCAACAGGACTTCATATGACTTAAAAGACCATCCCTCCCATTTATCCTTAATAATTTATCCTTGACTTTGGAGTCAAAAGATAATTGGACCTATTTAATAAGTAACTTCTAAATGTAAAGCAGCTAGGTGCTGCAGTGGAAAAGCACTGGGCTTGGAGTCAGGAAGACTTGAGTTCAAATGTAGCCTCAAATATTTATTTATTTGCTGTGTGATTCCAGGCAAGTCACTTAGTCCAAATGAGTTGAAGAAGGAAATTTCAAACATTATTCTTGTCAAGAAAACCCCAAATGAGGTCACAAAGAGTGAAATATAACTAAAGAATAACAATAACAACAAAATCTAAACTATATTAAATGCAAATTACTAGACTAGATGCTAAGTGAGAAATTGAGAAGAATAAAGCAGACGCTGTCCTCCAGGTTCTTACAGTCTAGCAAGTTAGACAAACAATTATAATCAAAATATCACATTATGTATGCCCCTTTTTTATATTTACTGTGGTCTATGAGAGCTGCTAAGAAATTATAAACATTTATGCCTGGATAGACTGGAGAGAGCTCCAAGATGGCACCCTTTGGTTAGGGAGCCAGCCTAGAAACTAGGACAGATTTAGGTTAAAATTCTGCATCTGACACATATTGACTATGTGACCCTAAATAAATCCACTTAATTTCTCAGGGTCCCTAGACAACTCTAAGATTTTTTGTCACAAAGCAGGTGTTAATCTGTACTGGAAGAGGGGGTGTCCTGTGCCAGTGAAATAACTGGTTCTTTCCAAAAATAAATAATAAAACTGCTTCATGGACAAATGGCAATTGATACAGACTTTTAAAGAAAAATAAAACTTAGACAGAAGAGATATGTGTTGTGGAAGAGAAAGAGATTCCAAATGAGAATGACAAGAGATGCAAAAGTGAGTGTGAGAGACAAATTCTTACAACAGTGAGTTCAGACTAGACTGAGGAGTAGTGGAAGTAAGGTAAGATGGGTTGTAGCCAGATTGTGGATGGGGTTAAATGCCAATCTAAAGAATTCAGCCTTGATTTTGTACTTACTGAGGAGTCACTGAAAGATTTTGAGAAGTAGAATAACACGATCAGGATTGTTCCTAAGGATATTCCCTGACTTTATCCCAGAACACCTTCCGCTAGGCTCATCATCTTTGCCTCAAGGACATTTGGAGAGCATCAGTGTTCAGAAAGACAAGATGATCTTTGCTATACTGTTAGGTGACTGGTACAGGGAACAGTGAAAAGTGGTAAACAACCTGTAATGAGCATTGATGAATGCAATGATAATAAGAAGATAAAATGCAAACATCTCAGAAACAATCCCAAATTAAAGTGTTGGAATTTAAGATACTCTTTGGAAGGTTAGGTGAACAAGACCTGGATTCAGGAAAACTTGAATCCAATCCAGCCTCAGACACTTATTGTGTGACTCTAGAGAAGTCACTTAATCTGTATCTGTTTCCTCATCTGTAAAATGGAAAGGATAATAATAATAGCATCTACCTCCTAGGGTGATTGTGAGGACAAATGAGGTAATATGTAAAGCATTTTGCAGACTTTAAAATGGTATGTAAATGCAAGCTATTGTTTTAAGGATCTGGAATTTGATGTTACCTGCAAATGAACTTGAGATCCTGAAATGTCTTCCCAAATTTGAATGATAGATGCTAGTAAAGATTATCTGCAAAATCTTTTTTTTTTTTTTGGTATGTTGGGCCTGGAGAGGGAATGTCACTGTCTCATCCTCTTACCACAAGCAAAAAACCAAGACCATACTCAACAAGTTATACCTTTAGGTTATCTTTCCATTATCTTGTTGCTGCGTCATTTCACTCTTAATGACCCTATTTTCTTGCCATTTTCTTCTCCATCTCATTTTACAGATGAGCAAACTAAAGCAAACTGGGTTAAGTGACTTACCCAAAGTTACACAGCTAGTAAGTGTCTGAGGCTAGATTTGAACTTGTGAAGATGTCTTCCTGATTCCAAGTCCAGCACTCGGTCCACTTTGCCCATTATCTTAGTACTTATGCAGTTTACTTTCCTTGAACATCACTTGGATGGCAGAAGGTAAATCAAGTTTGAAGGAATTATTATTTAGACCGCCCAGTCAACAAACACTTTTTAAGAACCTAAAATAAGTTGTACACTGTGTTATGTGCTGGAAGAGCTATTATACTTAACTAAAACATGGTGGCTGCCTTCTGGAAGCTTTCATGAACAAGACACAAACAGAGAAAACTGTAATACATGATGTTGCCTCTTGAGCAGATTCAAGCTGCAGAACAAAGCCAAAGGGAAAGCCCATTATTAAAAGGAGAAGGAAGATGGGGATGGGGGGATTGGTAGATAAAAGTGAAGGAAGAATGAAAAGATAGCATTCTCTGCAAGTAGAATGGAAATTCCCTATGAGCAAGTACTAGTTTGTTTTTTGTCTTTCCATTCTGAGTATTTGACCATAGTGCCTGGTGCTTAATGGGTATCTAATAAACCTTTGTGGATTTGAGTATGAAAGGCAGAGCCTAAGTGAAAAAAGTAAGAAAGGAGAATTCCTTTCCAGAAAGGAACCTCAAGAGCTCCCAAAGTTACTGTAATTTGCAGATTCCCTATTTATTATATATTCTTGAATATACTAGCTGCTGAACCAAATGCCACAGAGATATAATTCCTGATAGTGTGGTTGGTCTGGCTACAAGCTGAGATGATGGAATGATCATTCTATTTCTTCCCAGGTTGAACAAGAAGGTATCACTGTGAAAGGCAGCCCCCACTTTAACCCTGACCCTGATGCTGAAACACTATACACAGCCATGAAAGGAATTGGTAAGTTGTCACATAATCAGCCCTATCTTTGAAAAATTATTTTATGGTAATCTTAAGTGTTTTTGTTTGTTTTCAGAGAATTAACTATTGTATAATTATAATATACTATTATATTATATATAATAGGAATAGTAAATAAACTGAACCAGGAACTGAAGAAGGTGTGGATTTAAATCCAGACTTTCCACATACCTATTGGGTAATTCTGAACACAGCTTTGTCTCTAAATGCCGTGGGCTACTTTCTAAGATTAGAAATTGCAAAGCAGTTAAGTTTCCTCACTCTGGAGCTCAATACAAGACTGAAATCACAGGTTTTGACCAAATCAACAACAACAAATTATTGTGTCAAGTTGGGTTGAAATGGAAAGATTAGTATAAATGTATGAAGGGGATATGTGTGTGTGTGTAAGATATATATGTATATATATATATACATGTGTGCATGTATCCATCTATGTGTAAATGTATATATGTATGTATGTAGGTGCATATATATATCTGTGTGTGTGTTTATATAAATGTCTCTCTGCATATATATATGCATAGTGATAATTAAAAAGACTTGAGAAATAGAATTTCTGAGTAATTTAATCACTGTATTTATAAGGCCAGCACATTGTTAATAAAAGAATTATCATCTGGCCATCTCTCTTAGCATCATGGTGATGGATTCGGGGCTTATTTGTTCTTTTAGAAGAGAAATAGCAAGCAATTCTGATTGGCTAGCTTAGTGAGAATTGGGCTATATTAAAATGAGGGGCGGAGAATGGCATCATGTCACCCTTGGACCCCTTAAGCAATCTAATCGAAGAATTTATCCCCACTCAAACCTGAGAAGAAGACAGTGGGCTTCCCACATTAGATTAAATTCCTTATAAGGCTGCTTGGGGTCTGACCAAGATTGAGGAAAGTTAATTCAGTTTCATTATCAATAAAGTTCTTCAAGAAATTGAACTTTTTATTTTTTTAAAATCAGGAATTTGACAAAAGAGGAGAATTCTGGGTCTCCCCAAATTATTGGTGATTAATAATCATTTCTCTCATTATATATACCCATATATGTACATATCTATACATATGCATGCATACATAAAGATATACACAATTATATATATATACATATATTCACACATACATATATACATGCACAATTATATACTTATGCAAATCTATATGCACATGTACATATATACATATACAGACAGACACATTCCTATGTATATACTCATGACAATACATATACATTTGTTCCTATGTATGCTGCATGATACACATATATACCTACACATAGACATAAACTTATACCTACACCTATATACATGCATACATACATCATGAGTCCAGCAGGTTGGAGGTAGAAACAGTTAGAAACAATTAGCTATGGCCATCTCGTAAGGCTTCCATGCAAGAAAATGAGTGTGTCTAGTAACCCACAATGAAGTCTTTGGATCAGGATGGACTTGTTGGGTAGTGCTAAATTCTAAGGCCCTCATTTTACTTTCTGCCTTTTAATAACATATTAGTCTCTGCTCTTGTGACAGGGCTAACATCATCTGAAATGCTTTTTTCTCATCTTCTTCGAGGATGGTGAAAGCTGTTTTCTGAGCTGATCATAGAATCCTAGATCCAGAACTCAAAAGGAGGGAGCAAGAAAGCCCAACTCAGAGGACTTAAGGGACCTTCCCTCCCACTGGTCTTCCACTCTAGAGACTGCATTCAAATTCCACATTCACCTCTCTCTCTCCCTCTAGGCAGTACCCAAGAGAGTGATTTCTGGAGTGAGGGCTGAGGTTAATAACTGACACTTAAATAGCCTTTTAAGATCAGGAAATCCTTAGAGGAAGGAAAGTCACAACCTGGGGCTAGGGAGAGATCCATGATCTGAGGTCTAGAAGATTCAGGTTCTTATCCCATGCTGCTTCTTAGTTTCCTCATCTGTAAAACAAAGGGGTTGAACTACATGACCTCTAAGTTGTTTCCTAGTTTTGAATCCTATAGGTATAACTATTATTATTCCTATTTTATAGGTGAAGAAACTGAGTCTCTGAGAAACTTAAATGTCTTGCCTTTGACACACAGTTAATAAGTGAGGAGAAAGAACAGGTCTTCTCATTCTGAAACCAATTTTCTTTCTATATGACACTAATTTCTGATGGATCCAGGGACATTTTCTACTTGCCTGATGTAATTAGGGTAGCATTATTCTAAAGGAAGTCTTTAAAAATCAGTACTAGTTGCTACAAACTAATTTTACAGTTGCCTTGACTAGAGATGTGAGGAAAAATCGATCAATCAATGAATCAATAAGCATTTATTAAATGCCTTTTTTGTGTCGAGGTGCTGTGTTCAATGCTGAGAGTAATAAAAAGGCAAAAATGAAGTGACCTGAAACCTTAAGGAGCTTACATTATAACAAAGGAGACAATATGTATGTCTATAAGCAGAGAAAAAATATATAGAATATATACTAGTAGGGCAGGTGGTCCAGAAAGGTCTTGGACAGGAGGTGATATAAAGTCCTGCAGGTTTGCTCATGGGATCATCTAGCACTTGGCGTTGATGACTATGAACTTCCCAAACAACTGGTCCTTCTAAGTAATTTATTGAGAAGACCACAAATCTTTGGATGCATTTGGGCAATGGAGGTCTACTTCCAAGCATCAGTTGTCTCATGCTAATCAAACTTTCTTGGTCCCCAACAGGAACCAACGAGCAAGCCATCATTGACGTCCTTACCAAGAGGAGCAATGCACAGCGGCAACAGATCGCTAAGGCATTCAAGTCTCGGTATGGAAAGGTAAGAAAGGGCACCACCCGAACTCCTCAGTCAGCCCATCACTTCCCTTGCCAGCTTTGGAAGGCAGTGCCAGTGCTATGATTGATGTCCAGAGATCTGGCCGCAGACACTTATTGGACAAGTCATTTAATTCTCTGACTCAGTTTCCTAATCTGCAAAATCAGAATAATAACAGTACCTACTTCCCAGGGTTATTGTGAGGAGCGAATAAGATAAGATTTGCAAACCTTAAAGTGCTTTAGAAATGTAGTATTATTATTATGCTAAATTGCCTGTACAGCTCTGTGTTAGAACAAGAGGAGTCAAATCACATGTGATTATGTCCATAATATCCAGCCCAAAGTCCATAAAATGTAAATAAAAACAGTTTTACCAGCTTTGGCCCTGAATTCAGGAAGACCTGACTTCAAATCTTATCTCAGACACTTAATAACTACATAATTGCCTCAATTTCCTCATTTGTGAAATAGAGATAATAATGTTAAACTTCCAAGATTTTTGTAAGAATAAAATGAGATAATAATTGTAGAATTCTGCAAATCTAAAAGCACCATACAAATGCTAGCGTATAAAAAAAAAGCAATCCCTATGACTCAATAATTCCCCAAACTAGCAAGAAGACTCTCCTTTCCCAATGAGTGGAATTTCAAGGTCCAGTGACAATTAATATTAACAACTGACATTGATATAGGGCTCTAAGGTTTAAAAAGTACTTTATTTATGTTTGATCCTCACAACAATCTTGAGGAAGAAATATCCTTATTATTCCCATTTTACAGATGAAGAATCCAAAACTCAGGGAGAGGTGACTCAGAAAGTAAGATTCAAGTATAGTTCTTCCTAATCCCAAATCTCACACTCCAGTCATTACTCAACCTACCCGACTTAAGCTAAATATCTGCTTGGGAGGTGCTATCATGAGAATACATCCATACAAAAAGGCTTAGCAGCCTGATTCTGCTTCCCTCTGCATTCATTCTGATTGGCTAGTCTCAAGTTCCTTTGATGGAGTGATACAGGACTGCCCACAGGTAGAGGTCCCTAAGATGGAGAAACAATACAGAACATATACAGGTCAAAGGAGTTCTCAGGAGGATTGGAGAACAGTCACAAGATAGCAAGACTACAATGCTATGCTATCACTTTAACTAACAAAGTTGGGTGTTAAATGGCATTCCATCCACTTCTGATGAGCTAATATTAGTGATTAGTGATAGAACATCTGAACTAGAGAAGCATCTGGGCAACATGGTTCTGAGAAGAGAGATGAAAGGGGATGAACTAGCAAGGTCATTATGGTTTCTTTTCTAAAAAACTGTCAATGGCAAGGAAATGTGTGAGCCAGATTATCTCTGATGGAGCATCTTCTTATTCCCTTGTTACACTAGGATCTGACTGAGACCCTGAAATCTGAACTGAGTGGCAAGTTTGAGAGACTTATCGTAGCTCTCATGTACCCCCCGTACAAATATGAAGCCAAGGAATTACACGATGCCATGAAGGTAACTGAAGCAGTGGTAAAGTTCTGTCAAGGATCAGCTGAAATGCTGCCCATCCAGATGTAGCCTCAGGTTGCAGCTTCCCACAAGGAAGAAGTGTTTAACTTTCTGCATCCTTCATGGCAGACATTTAAAATGTCATTTAGTAAATGTCTGCCATGGGGTGGAAGGATTGACACAGTTTCTTGTGTTCAAACAACACACATTATAAAATTATCAACACTGTGGCTGACGTAGATGCAAAAAAAAATTTAATTTGTCAGACCCAAGAAACAGATTAAATTTGAAAACATATATATACACACAAACTCTCTCTCTGTCTCCCTCTGTCTCTATCTGTCTCTATCTCTCTGTCTCTCTCTGTCCCTCTCTCTGTATCTATCTGTCTCTGTCTCCATCTCTGTCTCTCTCTCTGTCCCTCTCTCTGTGTCTCTGTCTCTGTCTCTCTCTGTCTCTATCTCTGTGTCTGTCTGTCTCTGTCTCTGTCTCTCTGTCTGTCTGTCTCTCTCTCTCTCTCATTGAAATCTACTCATGGGCAACACTCTAGTACCCTAAGAACCTGTCTCTTATATTATCCTCCCAATGTGACCAAAGGCTTTCTCTTTCCAGGGTATAGGAACCAAAGAGGGTGTCATCATTGAGATCTTGGCATCTCGGACCAAAGCCCAGCTTAGGGAAATCATGAGAGCTTATGAGGAAGGTAAGAATCATTGTAGCCATGCCATTGGCACCTCATAGCAGTTACTGAAAGTAATTCACCAATTAGAAGGCTTAGTAATGATAGAAACAAAGATATGGGGATATGGAAGAGTTATCCACTGTCAGGCACTTTAGGAAAGTAAAGACCTGTATAATGTTCTAGAAGTAGAAAAGCATAGAATGTTGACTCTAGAGACTTTAGAGATTATCTAGCCAATATTCTTTTTATTTGCAACAAATCTGCTTACCACATATTGTACCAACTATTTTATGTTTGGCATTTTTTCCACAGAAATTAGATTTTTTCAAGTAAATTGTGAATTATTCTTGAGTCCTTTATATTCATTACTGTATTTCATAGCCAGTGGAGGCTACTTTTATATTTTTAAATGGTCTCCCTCCAGTGCTTATTAGATTTTTCTCATTAATAACAGCTTGTCTAGAAGGGGAAAAGATTAGAGTTAAAAATGGCATTCTCTCCCAGGGCATAGTAATGTAAGGACTGCCTTGTATTACTAAGTTGTTGTTGTTCAGTCTTTCAGTTGTGTCTGACTCTTCATGGCCCAGTGTACTATATTGTCCATGGGGTCTTCTTGGCAAAGTTAGTAATATGGTTTGCCATTTTCTTCTGCAGAAGTTAAATGACTTGGGCAGCTAGGTGGCACAGTGGATAGAGCACCAGCCCTGAAGTCAGGAGGACCTGAGTTCAAATCTGGTCTCAGACACGTAACAGCTGTGTGACCCTGGGCAAGTCACTTAACCCCAATTGCCTCAGCAAAAAAAAAAAAAAGAAGAAGAAGAAGTTAAATGACTTGCCCATGGTTACACAGCTTGTAAATGTCTAAGGCTAGATTTGAATTCGGGTCCCCCTGACTCCAGGTCCATCACTCTATCCATTGAGCCACCTAGCTGCCTCCTGTCGTTTTATTCACTAAGATATAGACTAATAATTTGTGACATGTGCAAATGATAAAGCCTGTGTTCTCTGTCCTGCTATCCTGTAAAGAAAAGGGAACTAAGATGAAAACCATAGACAAATCTTAGGGAAAACTTGCTCGATAGGCTTCAGAAATATAATACCAGATACAAGGACCATTCTCAATGAGAAGGAAGGGTTGTGAACAAGAGTGATGCTCTTCAAGCCACGGCAAGAGTAGAAATGTGATGAACTCCCCAAGAGGCTACTCTCAGACTCAGTATGGTGATAGAGATTTGGTTCTAAAAACCTGATAGAGGATCAAAGAACACGGCCATATAGACTGTCTGTCATCTGACAAATTAAGAAACAGAAGGTTAAGGAGGATGTGGACTGGCCCCAAATCACATTTATAGAAAAATCAATGGATTTTGCAAAATATATGTATGAATCTATATCAAGGGCTCTCTCCATTGCACGATTTGAGGAAAGATTTTGCTGCTCACCAATACATAATGAGCAGCACAACACATTCAACATGGCAACCTACTTGAATTTGATGTTACAAGGTTTGAATTCAAATTGTGACTCTTTTACTATTAGTTCTAAAATATTAAGCAAGTCACTTAATCTCCCCAAGGTTCAATTTATTTATCTTTAATTTGGCTAGATGATCAAACATTGTCTCAGACATTTACTAACTGTGTGATTTTGGACAAATGAATTGATTTCTCAACCTCAGTTTCCTCATCTGTAAAATGGAAGAGATTCAATGATTTCTGCAATCCCTACTTATTCTAACTCTATGATACCCCCAGGTCCCAGTTGTTCTAAATCTGATTTTTTTTTCTAAGCATACCTATCTCACAGGGTCATTTCATCATAAGGAAGTGTTTTTACACTTTAAAGTGCTATATAAATTTAACCCAATAGTATTAATCCTCCTGAGTTTCTGCCTTGTAGAATATGGTTCCAACCTGGAAGAAGATATTAAATCAGACACCAGTGGATACCTGGAAAGAATCCTGGTCTGCCTTCTACAAGTAAGTTTGCATTTCTGATGGTCCTCAAGGCAGCCATGAAAGAGCCTATAAGTCTGGTTCCCTGAGGAGACCTAAATTAGAGAGCTAGGTCAATCAGGTCTGCAGAGGGAAAAGCTTTGGTGATTCCAATGGCAGGGGAATGGAAAAGTGCAGACCTATTTTGTCATTGCAAGGTCAGCCAAGGGTAGGAATGTAGGATTCAGCCTCAGCTTCAAGTCTAATCTAGGGTCGGTGGAGAGATTCCATTGCCTTATAAAACTACTTTTTTTTTCTTCTAGGGCAGTAGAGATGATGTGAGTGGTTTTGTGGATCCAGGACTGGCACTCCAGGATGCACAGGTAAACTTTTTAATTATTAAATGAGTTTTTATTATTCTAAACTTGTCAAACACTAGAAAATATGAGCATTTCCATATACAAAGAAGAACAGAAAAATAGAATATAAAAGTTCAAGCCTCTATGACATGTAACTTTAATATTTAAAAGTACATTTAGCATGTTAGTTCCAAAGCTAGACCACTTGTCTACGTCGTTTCCCTCTTGGTATTTCATTTTATTCCTTCCTTGATATTTTTCTCATTTTTAATGTTTTTGCCCAAGTAAGTTCTAAAGGATCTCAGAAGATAGCTAGTCCAACCTACTCATGAGCTTACCATCACTTCCCTAGAGATTAAAGTTTTTCCCACATCCTTCACAAACACAAACGCATGCAGACACCATACAGACACCTCCCACCTCTCATGTAAGTGCTGGAAAGTTGGAGCTATGTTAGACCCAGATTTCATTGCAAATGGAAACTGATATATTCAACTCCTTTTATGTCAAACCAGTGTCTTTGTGAGTTAAAAGATGTCATCTATTTGGTATTCTTGGAGGAGAAGAAAAAAAGGTCCCCAAAAGGCAAAGTTTGAAATTTGTTGCCCTATATGTCACTGTTCCCTGGAGGATTTGAACTATCACTATTATCATAAAAAAAAACACGAGACACAAAGAAATTTTCTGTCTTTCAAAACAAGGTACACTTATAAAAATAACTATCCCCAAATTTCTCTTCTTATCCCATATATATGGGGTCCTAGATTACTGCTTTTCTTGCCTACATAGCCTAACATTTTGAAATAAGCATTCCAGTGTTTACAGTTGAGATCCCTTTTGTCACTGAATTGGGAGCCAACTTTCTGTCATTCTATTCCCATACTTAAACCAAAGGAGCTCTTTGAGAAAGGAAGTAGAAAAAAGCTATCTCTTTCTTATCAGTTAAATAAGTGAACTCATAAGTTATCTAAAGATAGCCACCAAATTTGTTCCAATTTGGTTTGTTTCTTTGGCCAATCTGTGGTTTCACTGTTACAGGGAAATTCTCATTCAGGAAACTCCCTCAACCAGTGAACATCCAAACCTAATTCACATCTTAAATATTAGACAGTTGCTTGGAGGGCTGAGAGGTCATAGAACTTGCCTGAAGGTACATGACTGACAAGAGGTGGAAGAAGTGGAACATGAACCCATGTGACTTAGGCATTATAATTTTAAATTTCCATGGGATTCAGTCTGAAAGAATATCCATAGAGACCTTTTATTATTATATTCAGAACCTAGAAATAGAAAAAATTAGAGGAATGAATTTTATATGCCATCAAGCCTTCTCATTTTAAAAACAAGGCCTATTGAGAGGGAGTGACCTGTTCAATCAATGAAGTCAGACAAGAACCAATTCTTCTGATGGCCTGTCCAAGACTCTTATCAATTCAACAAACTGCCTCCTTTGAACACTGATGGCAGAATTTTTAAGAAAGCAGGATCACCTCCACACCACAATGAGATACTGAATCATTCTGTCTTCCTTCTGTCATCCATTGTCCTACCTAAGTCAAAAGGCAGTCTTAACTCTTTTTTATTCTTTCCCACATTGCTTAAAAGGGCAGACAGGTGGTGCAGTGGATAGAATCTACATGAGTTCAATGAGCAATCAGACCCTTGCCAAGTCACTTATCCCAGTTTGTCTCATTTCCTCATTTGTCAAACAAGCTGGAGAAAGAAATAGCAAATCATTACAGTATCTTTTCCAAGAAATTCCCCAATGGGGACATGAAGAGTTGGACACAACTGTAATGACAGAACAACATAGACAGAAAGGCTTATCCAGCCAGTGAGTGCTCTCTACATCCACACTGATCACTTTTTTAAATCTCCCTCATTAGAACCACATAGAGAACACTTATTCCTTTTAAAAAATATATTTTATTTTCAATTCATTGAACAAAAAAGCATTTCTAGAACATTTATTCCTATAAAAAATCCCTTCTGATTCTCCTTCCATGATGCTAACTCAAATGCTGTCCACTATAATACTTTTCTTTCAGTATCTAGACTTTCTCACAAGTAGATATTGTTAGGGCTGACTTACACACATTGTAAATAAATGTTGTTTGTGCTATTAGGATCTCTATGCAGCTGGAGAAAAGATCCATGGTACTGATGAGATGAAATTTATCACCATCCTTTGCACCCGGAGCGCCACACACTTGATGAGAGGTACAGAGCATTCTTTGATACTTTCATACTCCTATAGTCAGTCAACAAGCATTTTTTCAGTGCCTTCTATGTGCCCAACACTGTGCTAACTAAGCCTTCATAGAGTTATTAGTGAGCCCTGCTTTGGCTGTGGACCAATCTTGAATCTCCATCACATCCAACTTCTCACATGAATCACATCAAGATAGAATGAATCTAAAGCAAATAGAAATTGATGTGTTCAGTCCCTCATGTCTGGGCAGTGTCTATCTGGGAATGGGTTAGAATTATTAAACCTACTTGGGATTTCTAGAATAATGAACTAAAATTCTCAGCTCTTATCCATTAATCCTTCAGAGTTAAGTCTCCTCGACTAATATTGGTCAGGATTGATGCAGCTAAGATACAGGAACTCCTCTAGATCCAGTGAAGCTATCAGACTGCAGAGAGATGCTAGAGTTTTGGAGCAGGTCCATCTAGAAAGAGATATAGGTTTCAGTCTAGGGTCACAGTTTAATAAGCACAGACAGGGTATTGGCCATCTTCATATGACCTAGTGTATCTAGAAAATCATCAGGGCTTGTAAGAACTCAGCTAAGTAGATTGTTGATAAATAATAACAATGATATACTAGCTAGCATTTATATACACTTTAAAGTTTGCAAAGTGCTTCACAAATATTATTTCATTCAATCCTCACAACAACTCTGAGAAGAAGGTGCTATTAGGTACTTTATCATCCCTATTAAGAGAAAAGTGAGGGTAAGAAAGTGATTCTCAAGCGACTTGCCCAGGTTCACACAGCTAGTAAGTGAAGCTAGATTTGAACTTGGGTTTTTCTAATTGAGTACCAAACACCCTCTGGATTTTATGTTTGACTAACAAAGTAACTGAATTATCTATTAGAATAGAAGTAATTCCATGGAGGAGTATAACCATGGTCCTTCAAACTCAGGATTGTTCTCTGGCAGTGATGCAAAAGGGATTATTGCTCCTTCTATTGAAGAATATTGTGGTATGAAGATGATCCTGTGTTCCCAAAGGTTGTGATAAAGGGGCAAGTTAAGTCCCAGTCAGTTAGAAAAGTTCTTCATACAGAGATGTTTGAAGAGATGTGTTACTAGGAGGTTGCCTATCAAGTGATGATTATTTCAGCCACAGCTCCAGAAAAAAGGCCATCTCCTAAAGTATAGATGGGTGGCTATCTGCATCAGTAGATAGAGTAGTCACACAAACAAAATCAGGAGTGCTTGTACATTTGAATTAATATAGCTCTCATTTACATATTGATTTAATATTTACAAAGCACTTTCCTTACAATCACCCTGTGAGAAAAGTAATGCAATTGTGTTGTTTATTTATTTTTTATAATTGAGCCAACTAAACCTCAGAGGGGAGAAGTGACTTAATTAGAATCACTATATTCTTTCCCAGCATCATGCTTTATGAGGAATCAAGGATGGGGAAAGGCTTGGGGCTAGGAAGAACTAAATTCAAATCCATTCTCAGATTACATAACACTAGACAAGTCACTTAACTTCTCCCTCTCAGTCAGTTTCCTCATCTCTAAAATGAAGGGTTTGGACTCATGGCTTTTAAGATCCTTTCCGGCTCTAAATTTGCAATGCTATAATTGTCCTTCATGATATCAACTGGAAAGATCAACAAACCACCTCAATTTTCCTTCAGTGTCCATTAGGAAGTCTCTAAAAATATGTAACTTTCTTGGTTGTGTTTTATGGTTTTTTTTTTTTTACCTCTGCTATCTTAGGGTCAAATTGCCAATGATATAGAAAATGTTTAAGAAATAGAAACAGATTTAGAGCTGAGGTTAAGATCCCACAGCGAGTCTATACTGGAGTTGGAATTGGAATCCCCAATTCCAGCCTTTCTTGACTCCAGAGTCAGTACATTTTCCACTCTACCAAGCTACCAAATAAAGAGCTTCACACTTAGAATCAGGAGATCTGAGTTTGACTCTTAATTTAGTAACAGGTGACTCCTTATCTGACCCCATTAACAATTTGGAACTAATAATACTTGAGAATACCTTTTTTCAGCTTGATTGTGAGGAAAGGATCTTGCAAAACTTAGAACAAAAATTAAATAAGAGTTACTAATGTATTTAAATCATTCGCCTTAAAATTCAAGATGAATTAAACAATTACTGAGCAAGTTAAGTTCTTCAGATAAGAATCAGGGGAACCAACTCCATTAGTCAACAAAAATTAACTAAAGCACTTAATGTATTCCAGATGCCTATAGTCTATAGAAAGAAAAGACAGAAACTTGTATTCATAAAAGCAAATAGAAACTATACAAATATATAAGTAAATTCTTAGTAATTTTGGTAAAAGTTGAGAGATACTAAATAATTCGTATGGGTCAGGGAAGGCCTCATAGCCCATGGGAGATGGCACTAGAACTTAAGAAAGCTAGAAATTCTAGGAGACAGAAGTGAAAATGGAATATATTCTAAGAATGGGTGTAGACAAAGATTATAAGATTGGAAATAGAATGTCAAAAATATAAAGCAAAAAGTTCAATTGGGCTAGAATGGAGCATGATTGAAAGGGAATAATGTAAAATGAGTAGTCTCAAAACATTATACTAATTGGCAAACGTTTTTGCTAAATTTTGTTTTTCTTTTCACTTATTCTTTCAATGAGTATAACTAAATTATTTAAATTCTATTCCTTTGTAAGGCATTTTGTATAACCAGTTTCAAGAAGTGGAGAAAAGGAAGCCTTTGTTTAGACCATGGATTGTGATTTTTGGTTCAGAAAACTTATCTATACCAGCTAATCCCTACTCTTTCTGCACAGTGTTTGATGAATACCAGAAAATTGCCAACAAGAGCATCGAAGACAGCATTAAGAGTGAGACCCATGGTTCCTTGGAGGAGGCAATGCTCACTGTGGGTAAGGCACTGAGAAAGTCTCAACAATGGTCTACAACCCCTTATGGCTTTCAGATTGAGGCTGCTATTGGGTCCAATAATGGAGACAAAAGCAAAAGATCACAGAATTCAAGTGAAATTCGATAAATATTTTTAAACTTGGATACAGAGTCAGTCCTGAAGCCAGGTACATCTGGGTTCAAATCCCAACTCTGATAAATATTGGCAGGGTAATTCTGAACAAATAATGTAGATCTGTTGGCAACTCCCTGTAGTTATAAGTGGCAGAGAAGGTGCATTGTTACACTAGCATGTATGGCTTATATAAGATTGCTTTATGTTAGGCAGGGAGAAAGAAGGGAAGGAGAAAATTTTGGAACTCAAAAATCTTACAAAAATATATGTTGAAAATTATCGTTAGCCCTCAAGTTTCTAATACTCTATTTGTCCAAAGATAATTAAATACAAAACTCTGCCCTCTGTGACAAGACAGAACAAATCTAATTTCTTTTCCACATAACTACCCTTCTTCTAATTTTATGCATGAGATAAACTGATTTAATTTTCCTTAATTATATTGCTGGTTGAAGGAAAGAAGGAAAGAAGCACTTGTTAAGTACCTACTGTGTGCTAAGCACTCTACAAATATCATCTTGTTTAATCCTCACAACTACTGGAGGATGTAGATATAATTATTACGCTCATGTGATAGTTGAAAAAACAGGCAGAGAAGTTAATTTTTGCACAGTGTCATACAACTAGTGTTTGCAGAATGACTCACACTCAGGTCTTCTCAATTCCAGTGCCAGCTTTCTTTCCACTGAGTCATTTAACTTCTTGGCTCAATCTAGTATCTTTTTTCACTATATTATGATTCTTCCAGAGCAGAGGGGATAAATTAAAAATATCATTTTTTAAATTGATGTTATAAAGGACTATAGATGTGTGGAGTATTGCATATACTATCCAATTTCAATCACAAGAATTTATTAAATATGTACCATATGTCTGGCACTGTTCTGAGTGCTTAGGAAAGAAAGAAAAAGTAAGATCTATCCTCTCCCTCAAGGAGCTTACATTCTAATGGAGGAGACAATGTGTATATAAATAGGAATGTAAAAGTTATATACAGAATAAATGCAAAGAACTGAGCTTTTGTCTCTTTTTTTACTCTTAGATACAAGGGATGACTTGTGAGAGGAAGAGGGATAGATTTAGAAATGAAGGTGATATAAAAACAAAAGATGCCAATACAAATTAAGAATTTTTCAAGTATATTAATGTTACAATAAATAAATAAAACACTGAGTTGAAAAAAAACACAGAAAACACAAATCTGTGTTTTCCATAAATTGCCCAGGTTGAGCTGAAGGCCTTGAAATTCTCTGTGCCACTTCAAACCTTGAATTAAAATCCAGGAGGTCTTGTTTCCTATGATCCACTGGACCCTCACAACAGTGTACTGAGTCTCCCCAATTTTACAGTTAGGACCATCTTCCAAAAGAAAACTTTTTGAAATTATATTTTTAAAATAGTTCAACTTAGATGATCAATACCAACTTTACCAAACCCTAGACACTGACTGTTGGAAGTTACATCCATGAAATCAATCCCTGTTAACTATCATGATGATAAAATATTATGAAGAACAATTATTCCTAGAAGGCATGGATATATACTCCTAGAAGTCAAGTTAAGAAGGCCCCAGTTGCCTTATATTTATAGAAGATTCAAATTTCAAACTTAGGCAATATCACTTATCATCACTTCTAGAGGATTAACAAAATCTTTCCCTTTGTCTAGTGAAGTGCACCAGGAACATTCACAGTTACTTTGCAGAGAGACTGTACTATTCCATGAAGGTGAGAGACTGTGCTAATAATTTATCCTATCAACCTCTTCAAAGTCCCTTGTTCCTGGGTCTTATGGGAAAACTGAATATAATCATCTGATTTGGAGTTTGGTTTGTGTGTGTGTGTGTGTGTTTGTATGTAGCTTCGAGCCTCTTCAATAAACAATAATCTTCCTCTTGCCTAAATTCTATTTATCAAAAGTTCTTTTATTTCTCAAGTAGACATTTTGAGTAAATATGGTTGGACACCAATGCTTATTGATAAAAAATCATTTATTAGCCACTTATTACATGTTAGATCTTGAGGCAGGGCTAAAGTTATAAAGCTGAAAATAAAACAGTCCTTGCTTTCAAGGAACTGACATGGTGGGGAATGGTAAATGGAGAGAAAAGGTAGAGTATATATTTATATAGTATAAACAAAATAAATACAAGATAATTTTGTTAAAGCCTACTCATGTCCACCATATGCCTCTTTGTTTCTCCTTGAATGAACTTCAACTTAAATTCCAACCCAAGCTGGATATCCATCTCTTATACCTTAATATTGTGATCTCTTGGACTTCTGTTCAATTCTCAATGAACTCCCCAAAATCTTTAATCTTTTCAATCAATATGCCTTCAACCTTCCAACTTTAACAGAAACTTTGCTATTTACCATACCTTTATAAACTTTTCTCCACTGGATTCCCTTTTCCCAATGTCTATAATTTATAGGACCAGGAAAATGGTCAAGGATACATGTTGCTCTTTGATGCTTTTTTCTAGACCTTTCATTCATAGACACTACTATTCACCCAATTTATTGTTTTCTACCTTGGGATTATCTCTGGTTTTTCTCTCTCCCAACCAGTTATTTACTAAGTCTTATTGATTTCAAATCTGTGACATGACACATTTATTTCCTCTTCTGTATTCCCATTGCCTCCATTCTCATGTGAGCATTTATTATCACCAATCTAGACTATTGCTGAAAGATCCTAACAGATATTCTCCTCTCTGTGTTCTATATCCCTCCTAACAATCCTTTGCATGGAATATTTCTTGCTCATCAATCTTTGTATGTTCTTTAACTACTCAAAAAAATCATATGGCCGGCCAAATAAAGTTCACATTCTTCTGCCTAGGATTCATGGTCCTCGATAAATTGACAATGACTTTCCCGACATCTCATTTTATTCCTTTCATTCACTCTACTTCCAAACTGATCTGTTCACTGCCCCCTGAATATGATACTCTTTCTTGCCTTTGTACTTTACTGTTTCCTCCTCCAGTTAATTTTTTAATTTCTACCTAACCTTTACAGTCAAATTTTAAATGCCACCTTCAACAGAAAACCTTTTCTGATCCCCAAAAGGGATGACCTTTATTAGTGGAGTTTACATGATACTTTGTTTTCTATTTTCTCTAATATACTTATCAAAAATTTGAATGTTATAGTTGGGTATGGTTCTGGCTGGTTCTCTTGTTGGATTATCAGTTCTATGAGGGCAGGAATAATGTATTATTTTAATTTTATATCTTTCTTACCAATAAGCAGAGTATTCTAAACTGTGAGGGATTAATCACTATTTGAATGAATAAGTTAACAGCATCAAACCAATTTATTTTTAAAAGTTGCTGATCTGGGGCAGCTAAGTGGTGCAGTGGATAGAGCACCAGCCTTGAAGTCAGGAGGACCTGTATTCAAATCTGACACTTAACACTTCTAGCTGTGTGACCCTGGGCAAGTCATTTAACCCCATTGCCTCAGCAAAAAAAAAAAAAAAAAAAAAAAAAAAAACAAGTTGCTAACCTGAAAAGATAGAAAATACATAAGGGAAAAGTATGAACTCTGATTATCACTATCCTTTTGAGAAGTTTAGCCAATGTAAAAGTAGACATCTTTTAAACTACCTCAGTCAAAAAAAGTGATCTCTTTGCTTAGAAGAGAGACTTAACACTAGTTTAGAGTGTAAACTCATTTCTAATGTTTTATTGACAAGTATGATAGAGAAAAACAAAACACAGCAAAAAGTCATTAAGGAGAAAATGAGAACAAAAAAAAATTGGCTTAAAATCTGATTAAACAAATCTCCTCAAGAACTTTTGTAAACAAAACTGAAAGAAGGATGATAAATAGTTGTAAGATGGAACAGAGTTTCTGTAACAATCTATTCCCCTCATTAATGATGGCAGCACTACTATTTTTACTGTCACTATGTGAAGTACCTCATTTTGTGAGAAAGCAGAAATGACAATTAAGTAGATGAAATCAAGAAAAACAGCTTAAATACGGTAAGAAAAATAAACACAGACTCCAGAAGACAGTATTTCATTATTCTCAAGCTAAATTGGTTGGAGTGGATTTTTATTAGGAAAGTTTTACTTGTAAAATAACAAGTAAAGATATCTCAAATGTCATTTATTGTTTGAAGGTCTTGAATAATTGATGTTTCTCACATAACTGACAACCACTAAAATCTTCAAATTTTGTTTTTGAGAAACTGAAAAGAGTTCAAATTTAATGGTGATCTTGTTAGTTGGGAGAAGAAATCATGGAGAGTGATACTTTACATTAAAGTAATGGAATTCATGTATTTCAAAATGTTTCATTAACTAAAGTCTAAGTGAAACTTAGTAAGTTTCTCTCTCTTTTGAAAAGGCCAGAGTAATATCTATCTAGTTATTAAATATAACTATTTAATCCAGGGATTAGGAACTTGGGATGGTACCCTGATCCGAAATATTGTTTCAAGGAGTGAGATCGACTTAAACCTCATCAAGAAAGAGTTCAAGAAGTTGTATGGGGAGTCTCTTTCTAACATGATCATGGTGAGTAAATCTTTATCCTCTCCCCACTTAATTTACTGTTCTCATGCACACAGATGCAGAGATTTTTAAATCTCTGATTTAAAAAAAAAATCTGATTCCTATCGTCTCCCAAATAAAGGTTAAATCCCGCTGCCTGGTGCCTTAAAGAAAAAAATCCAATCCCTCTCCCATAAAGAAGCCTTCAAAATGCCTCTTCATTTTTACTATTTTCTACAAGCATCTGTGAAAACATCCCTCAAAAGGACTTTTGACTAAACCTTAGAGCTTGAAGCAGTAATAGCAAGCATATCAGTGTTTAGGTTCTGTTCAGTGAATTCATGGAGTAACTTTTGCGTTCCCAATGATAAACAAGTCAAAACAACCCACGTACTTAATTTGCTTTTTTACTTTTGTTTCCTCAAGCAAAATTTATTTAGCTTAAACTACATAAAGGAATGAACTGCCAGTGAACCATGAATTTAGATGTTTGTTGTTCAGTCATTTTTCAGTCATGTCTAACTCTTCATGACCCCATTTTGGGGTTTCTTGGCAGAGATATTGGAGTGGTTTATCTTTTTCTTCTCCAGCTCATTTGACAGATGAAGAAACTGAGGCAAAGAGAATTAAGTGTTTTGGCCAGAGTTATATAGCAGTAAGTGTCTAAGACCAGATTTAAGCTCAGGAAGATGAGCCTTTCTAACTGGAGGTCTAGCATTCTATCTACTGCTTCACATTACTGCCCTGAATTTTGATTGGGTTGCCTCAAAGCCATTTAGAGTATGAATTTGTACCCAAAGAGATTTTCAAATTATTCAATTCTCCTCTACTTTGAGAACTTTAAATTTTAGATATATAGAATTATATTCTAGGATGAAACAGTCAGAAACTAGAATGTCGATTAATATCTTCTCAAGTATTTTGTCCCAGAAATGAACTTATATTACCCTTCAAAATATGAGAATGAGTTCTGGCTTTTTCAGATGCAATAGAAAATCTTCCTAGGGACAGAGATAAGTAATCACTCCTAAGAGATTTAATTTTAAGAGTCAGTTCCAAGAAACCCCCCTTATAGTGCAAATAATGGTCATGAGAATCTGGCAAAGAAATTCTGGAGCCATATGCTTCTTCTTACCAGGCCAACATTACAACATTTTTGACTGTAGAACTTGCTGCTCAAGTTTTGAATTCTCTACTGGGAAAACCAAGACTGACCTCAGTGACCCTCTTAGAAAAATGTTGGCCAAAGAGGAAGATTTTATTTAAAGGAAAGAATTTAGCAGAGCACAGGTGAGCAGTCTCAGTCTAGTTATCATAAAATTTCAGGATCAGAAAGAAGTCATCTATCATAAAACCAGACCAGAATTGACCTCTATTCCCTTATGTATGGTCAGCCAGTTTTTACTTGAAGGCTTCTAATGAGGAAAAACCCACTACCTTCTAGGGTAGCCTATTTTGCTCATATGTTCTGATTTTAAAACGTTTTTCCTTCCATCATTGTGAGCCCTAGCAATGAGGAACCCTACTGAGGATGACTCCTTATTGAAGCTCTTCTTCTCTTTACTGTCCATACTTGAACTTACTCAGGAGCAGAAACACTGTATCATACACAGAATCACTTAATCTCAGAGTTGGAAAGAATTCATTTAATCCTTATCTGAATTACGCAATGCAAAGTTTTACTGGATAAGTAGGTATTTGACATTCACTTGAAGGCTTAAAGTGAGGGGCATCCTTTAGCTCCCAACATAGCCCATCTCATTTTAGTTAGTGCTAGTTATTAGAAAGCTCTATACTATACAGACACAACCTGTACAGGTCCCCTAGTCTTCATGAGAATAGACCATGATAATCTTATTTACAGATAAGGTGACCAAAATTTTATTTCAAATCTCCCCAGGAGAGCTGAGCATCCCTTGCCCAAGGCCCTACATCCTACTAGTCCAAGACCTGACAAGATAATTTCTAATTATCATTCCTACTTAGATACTTGGGCAGGATTTATCAGATTATTCCCTTCTAAAGTGAACCTGAATCCATAAGAGCTTCATACTTCAGTGTGAATGATCTTTGTGTTCACAACCCTCCTATATCACCAGGAGAGAGAGATGAGCTCAGAGCTCAGAATCTTCTGACTAAATAGAAATATTTTAAAAATACTGCTAGGACATTGAGGTTTAAGTGAGGTTTTCCCCAAACCAGAGGCAGCTTGATGGTACAGTAGAAAGTAATGAGCCTGGAGTCAGGAAGGCTGATCTCAGACACTTATTAGCTCTGTGACTCTGGATACTTCATCTAACATATTTTTTTTCCTTTTACTTCCTAATCTGTAAAATGAGGATGATAATAGCATCTACCTCCCAAGATTACTATAAGTATCAAATGAGATAATAATTATAAAGCACTTAGCATAATTCCTTGCACATAGTAAGCACTATATAAATGTTAGCTGTTACTATTGGACCATTTTTTAGTCATTGATTTGAAATACATGCACACACACACACACACACACACACACACACACACACACACACACACACACCCCTTTGTAACCTCCTCAGGTATACTTGCACACATCAAAGCTACAGTTACTACAAATTTTAGTTTTTAATAGTAAACTTAGTAACTATTTGTTGAATTAATGATTTAAAAAAAAGTAGTATCCCTTTCCCCAAGATACAGATGAACTCTCACTTGGAAATGGACTTAAAGGCTCATCATGTGAATATTCCCCAAAGAAAATCTCAATAGATTAAGGCTCCTTCTTCTAATATACAATGTCAGCTTCTGCTCTCTTGATAAATTAGCCTCCTTTAGGGATCTGGAAAGAATATTAATTTTCTGATGAAATTTGTGATGAATATCTCCTTCTTATTCTTTTTCTTCTTCCCTGATCTGAAGAAAATATACAAGATGGAGAAAGGAGAAAAGGAAAAGGATCATTTCAGACATTTTCTCATATAGCTGAAATAATGCTTATATCTATGACCTAAATGTCAGGCCTTTTTCCCCTATATGGCTTGTCTGGGCACATCAAGTTAATTGGTAGTTGGAAATAATACTTAGATCTCTAAGTAAAGTTGTCTCTATCCATCTCCTCCGAAGTACAACCTGAATTGCATTGAACAAAAGTTGGGGGATTACCTTGAAATACTGATAAAGAGTAGCTTGCATTTATAAAATACTTCCTTTTTTCACAATGATTCTGTGTAATAGGCAGTGAAAATATCAATATCTCCATTATATAGCTATATGCACTGAGGCTTATAGTAAAAAAGCAATTTGACTAAAATCATGTCATTAATAAGCAGCAGCCCTGGTTTGAAGGGAGATCTTCTGAAATAGTACACTACTATTTCCACTAATAATATACTGCTTTTAAATGAACTTACCAGCTGGCAACTGGGCAACTACAAGGACAGAATAGCTCCATCTGTTCATGTTGCCCCTGATCATTGACAGTGATAATGACTGAGCAGCCTGTGAAAGGCCCCTTTGGACTGGGATTCATTGGTAATCAATACCCTGATTTGGTGGTAGTTGTGCTGTCCTGGTCCTTGTATTGTTGTTATTATTATTGAGTATCCTGAGTATGTACTTGTGACCTGGGTAAGGGGTATCAGTATAATAATGTGAAACATATTCTAACAGAGAATGTCAGCCTCCATTCAAAAATAGACATTTTTTTGACATCATTCCATTTTATGGGTGATCTTTCTGTTCATTTGTTTTGCTTTACTATAGATATTAAATATTATCTCTATTAGAGTTGGAGTCTAAAATTTGGGAAATTTTTCTATGTGGCTTAGAAATAAGGCTTGCTTTTTATTTAGCATAGTTACTGGCTTCATTTTTAAATATCAGTTATTTAAATCTTAGTAACTAGAAACTAATTCATGAACTGAAGAAGACAGGCATACTGGGAATTTCTGCACTCCTTTGACTCATAATCCCCACCCAACAAGCCTCAGACAATGAGCAGGCAGGTTCCAAAATTACAGGATTGTTTTTAATGAAAAGAAAGAGGGAAACAAAATTAAAATTCTTTTTCCATGTAATAGTATTTTATTTTTTCCAATTACCTGTGAAGATGGTCTTCAACATTCACTTTTATAAGAATTTGAGTTCCAAATTTTTCTCCATCTTCCCCCCCATCCCCAAGACAACAAGCAAGCTGATATAGATTATATATGTACAATCATGTTAAACATATTTCCACATTAGTCATGCAAAACAAAAATTCTTCAATTAGAAATCACTAGTTTTGAACATCTATGTAAATCTCCAGAATCACTAGAAATTCCATCAGCATAAATCTCTGGCCTCAGGTTTTCTCATGGGGATTCTACCCCAAGAAAAAGTGTTTTCTCTCTCTCCCCTCTCTTCCACTATGTGTCTCTCCCATTATACATCTGGCTTTTTCTCTATGTGTCTCTCTGTCTCTGTTTCTATCTATATGTATTTCTGTCTCTATATCTCTCTGTGTGTGTCTCTCCATCTCTCTGGGTGTGTCTGTCTCTGTCTCTTTGTGTCTGTTTCTCTCTGCCTGTCTCTATCTCTGTCTCTCTCTCTTTGTCCCTGTATCTGTATTCTGTCTCTCTCTGCCTCTGTGTATCTCTCTCTGTCTCTTTCTCTCTGTCTCACTCTGTCTCTGTCTTCTGTCTCTTTGTCTCTCTGTATCTCTGTGTTTCTTTTTCTTTGTCTTTGTTTCTGTCTCTCTGTCTCTTTCTGTTCTCACTCTGTCTCTCTGTCTCTCTCTGTTCTCACTCTGTCTCTCTGTCTCTCTCTGTCTGCTCTGTCTCTGTCTGTCTCTGTCTCTGTCTAGCTCTCTGTCTCTGTGTCTCTGCCTCTCTGTCTGTGTGTGTGTCTCTCTCTTTGTTTCTCTCTGTCTGTCTCTCTCTCTGTCTCTCTCTGTCTGTCTCTATCTCTCTGTCTGTCTCTCTGTCTGTCTCTGTCTCTGTCTCTCTCTGTCTCTGTCTCTCTCTCTGTCTCTCTGTCTCTCTCTTTCTGTCTTTGTTTCTTTCTCTTTCTGCATCCCTGTCTCTATTTTTCTCATTTTCTCTCTGCTTCTATATGTTTCTGCCTCTCCTTTTCTCTGTCTCTATCTCAGTATCTGTCTCTTTCTCTGTCTCTGGGTGTCTCTGTCTTTGTCTCTGAATGTACCCACTGTCTCTTTATTTCTGTGCTTCCATCTGCCTCTCTGCTCTCTATCTCCTCTCAACTTCATGTGGATCGTCATGCTAATAAGGCCACCAGACCTTTATTTATCAATAAACAAGTGAGGGCTGATTCTATTAGCTTTTATTGTGTAGTTGTTAGGTCAATTTGGTGTTAGAATTGAATATTCCATCTAATCCCTATTAATTTTTTGGCTCCAGCTTGACAGTCAGAAATTATAGAATGAAAAGGAGGAAATTTTCTCTTGAGCTAAACATTCACTTAATGAAATGCAGCCTCTGAAGTGAATCTGGTGCTTCTCGTTATAAAGTTTTTATGCAGGATGGTACCAAGGAGCACCAGGTAGCAAGTATCTATCAATAAAACACAGTATTTGGCTACTAGGAACTATAAGATCAAGCCTTTGGACCACTTTGTCCAAGAGATATCAGACTGCAGAGAAATGCTTAAGATTTTTTTCTTGATCATATTAAGTATACCTACTTTCTTCTTCTTGAACACAACACATATTCTCTCTTCCTACTACTTTCTCCTACCCTTTCGTTTCCAACTATAATAAGATTTCCTTATTCGTCTTCTCACATCAGTGGTGAGAGAAATGACTATTCCTCCCTTCTATTTAGTAACTAATAATTGAATTAGGATCAAGGTTTTTTCCCCTTTTTTTACTTTCTTGTTCAGAAATTAGCCCTTGTAGGTTATTCAGGCAGACTTTGAAGTATAGCACTGATACTGAGAAGAAGAATTCAGATCTGTTCAAAAGATAAAGTTATGTGAATTGATGGATTCCAGTCCATTGTGTTTTACTCAGAGAGGTCTGGGAAAATATGAGTTCTTCCTTTTGTCAGACTAATGATATGGACATAGATAATTCTCTTTGACTAAAACTGAGTGATTCTTGTCACATAACCCCAGTCCTTCCTTAGAATAATCTCATTTCTCATTATAATAATGTCCTCTCATTAATTGTTAACCAATAAGAATTGATTTCTACCCTCAACAACACCTACTCTTCCACGGAAATATAATCTTTGAGTGGGTTCCATAAGGGATCTTTGGGCTAAGAGAGAGATGGTCAATGGACCGTTCTTTTATGCTGATATTATTAATAAAACAATTAATTATCCAGAAACTGTCTCTTAAGCTTTTCATATGTCACAGTGGATTTCTTTGTCTTGAAACTGTTGGGTTTAATAATTTCATTGACAGGTTGAATGCTAATATATAAAATTAAAAGTTTCATAAGAACAGAGACTTCTCATCTAACTTTTGAATCCCTTCTAATACCTAACAAATTGCTTTGCACATTTTTGTTATTCAGTCATGTCCAACTTCTTGTGAGTTGTGGTTGTCTATTTGGGGTTGCCTTGATAAGGTTTGCCATTTCCTTCTCCAGCTCATTTTACAGATGGGTAACTGAGCCAAAAAGGGTTAAGTGGCTTATCCAGGTTCACAAAGCTAGTATCTGCAGCCACATTTGAACTCATGGAGATGTTTCCAAGTTCAGTGATCTGTCCATTGTGCCATCTAGTGGTTCTTAGCTGCTCTGCACCTGACTAACAATAAACTTATGAATTGATTAATTGATCACTGTTAACTGTCATTTTCTTGACACTTTTCCAGGGAGACACTAGTGGAGACTACAAGACAGCTCTGCTGAATCTGGTTGGGAGTGACTCCTGAAGCTTCCAGAGGCAGAAGAAAATGTCAGAAATGGGAATTAGGATGAAAATCAATGCATTACAGGACACCATTGTTGTTAATATTGGGGAAATCACACCCAACAAACTTTTATTTACAGTTTCTATTTTCTTTGTGTGTTTTTTACAAAATCTCTAACCTTTTTAGTTAGTATTTCAAGCAATAGGAGTCAAATATGTCAGTCTATCTTCCCTGCACAAGAGAACATAGTCCAAACTCTATATCAGGCTGAGTAAGGAAACCTAGGGGGCTCAATCAGTAAGGACTGGTACTAAATGCAATCAGTACCAGTCTTTGATAACCCTCAGGTAAGCAAAGCCCCACATGAAACTAGTCACACATTTTTAATCTGATAGAATTAAATCATTTAGTTCAAGGCAAGTTATCACAAGGAATTAATTAGGAATGAAAACAAAACACAATTATAACAATTTTAAAATATTATAAATTGGTTATCACTATCTTTTTTAAAAAAACAACTATCTTCATCTAGAAATTCTGGGAGATAGTGGAAGCTAAATTTCATGACATGAGAAGCTTAAGTTGATCTGTCTTATTTGCCAAATCAGCTGCTCCTGGGGAGACTGAAAGCAGGGTAGGGGTAGAGCAGAGAAAGGAGTTGCCAGAGTGCAATAGCAATTGCTGACAGCAATTAAATTCTTAGGGAGACTGAATGTATTTGCAATAGGTGGCACTCTGTTGGAGAATTTCGGAATTCTTTGTTGTACTTTGCAAATTAATAAAGATTTGTATATTAAAACCTAAGGGTCTTTGGGTTTGTAGCAATTTGGCTGGAAACTCTTTCTTTGGACAGGTCAGTACAAGTCAAAGGGGACAAATGAAAGGGACTCACTGGCATTCTGAAACCTCTGAACACATGATTCTTTATGGTGTCTCTGGATCTGGAAACTTTCCAAGGTAACTAGGACTATTTACTTCATCATTTATAACAGTTTATATTCAACTATCTCTTACCTCATTTATCCTCACAACCATCCTGGGAGAGAAAAATGGTAATCATCACCTTTGCATTTTATTGATGGGAAAACAGACTCAGAGACTGGATATCTTGCCAAAAGGCAAGCCACAAGTCAGTGATGGAGCCTTGACTAGAATTCGGGTGCCTCTATTTAGAGAGGCCTTTCCACTACACTGTGTTGTTTCACAGACAGTATATGGAACTTCACAGATTTGTGGTATTGTGAAATGTCATCAGTCAGTGTTAAAGCAACCATCTCATATAAAGTGAAGTCACTTCATTATCCCCTGAGAGGTGTAGTGACAAGAACACTAGACCAAGACTAAGGAAGACCTGATCTAGTCTCAAATACTTAAATATATGACTCTAGAAATGTCACTTAACCACTCTGCCTCGGTTTTCTCATTTGTAAAATGGGGATAATAATAGGACCTATCTCCTGGGGTTGCTGTGAGGATAAATTGAGGTAATATTTGTCAAGAACTTTGAAAAAAACCTTAAGTTGCTATATAAATGCTAGTTACTATTATCATTTCTTTTGTATATACATATTTATAAGTGCCTATTACAATTTATCTTGTATTTATTTTGTATGTATTCTGAAAGAGAGAGAGAGAAGAATGAGAGAAGAAGAGAGAGGGAAAGAGAGAGGGAGACAGAGAAAGAGATATGGGGGGAGAGAGAGAGAAGGAGGAGCAGGAGGAGGAGAGGAAGAGGGAGAGGGAGAGGACTACATGTATGTGGCCTCCCTGATAGACTGTAAACTTCTTGAGGACAGGGACAGTTCCACTTTTACCTTTGAATCCATAGGACTTAATATAATGCCTGGAACTTGTGTAGAGCATCTTTCTGAGTTCAAATGTGGCCTCTGCTATTTTCTAGCTATGTGATTCTAGATAAATCATCTAACCCTATTTGTCTCACTTTCTTCATCTGTAAAATAAGGTGGAGAAGGAAATTGCAAATCACTGCAGTATCTTTGCCAAGAAAACCTCAAATGAAGTATCAGACATGATTGAAATGAGACAACAACAAACAAGCTTGGGAGTCAGGAAAACCTGGGTTCAAGAATTGCCTCTGAGACAAAAATTAGACAAGCTACTCATCCTCTTAATGAGCTAGACAATTCTAAAATGATTAGTTGCAAAAAGGTGTCAATCTGCACAGGTAGAGGGAATTTCCTCACCTGGAATTTCCCTAGACCATTGAAATCTCAAGTCTTTATCCTTATGCTTTAACCATCTTGGAAGACAAAGTAAGACTTCTATTTAACCCAATATAGGCATCTTTCTCATAGTCCCTTCCAGGACTAAAATTTGACTCTTAAGATATTTAAAATTATTCTAGGGCTGGTATCATAGCAGAACACAGAGCTGCTCACTAAGGCCCCAGACTTACATTAGATTTAGAGAAAAGGGGAGAATCAAAACTGAAGGTCACCCTTGGCACCCTTGGGTCTGTCTGCTTGCCTGCCTGCCTTATCGGTGCTTAGGCTCTGATAGCTTCAAGGAAGGCCAGATGGTGCCAGATGAACAATGATCTATGACAGCTGATGCAATCTCAGCCCCTAATTGGATTCCATGTTTCTGTTGAGATGGCTATACAGGCTAACAAATGTTGATGAGCTGCAGAATTGAATTACAGACTAAAGAGGTTCCTGAGTCATGGATTATTCTGTTCTGCACAAAAATTAAAGACTACTCATTCCTCACAGAATCTTTGGGGGCTTCAAATATTAGAGAAATATTTGGTTTTCCTAATCAAGAACAAAAATTAGCTGTCAATAAATAATAGCTTAGACTTTATAACGGTTCCTACTTATGTATTCAGGAATATAAAGAGTAACCAGGAAAAATATTTGTCTCCTTATGACTAAATCCATCCTGTCAGTGATGGGGTTTGAACCCAGGTTCTCTAATTTTAGAACTTGTACTTTGTTGTTATAAAAAGAAAAAATATCAACAATTTTTAAGTCATAGGGTATGGCTAAAAGAATTGGCAAAGGAGACTGGGAAGGATATTCTTGTTGAGTACTTCAGTCGTGACTGCATTTGGGGTTTTATTAGAAAAGATATTGCAATGATTTGCCATTTCCTTCTCCAGCTCATTTTACAGATAAGGAAACTGAGGCAGAGTTAAATGCCTTGCCCAGAATCACATAGTTACTAAGTGTCTAAAACTAGATTTGAACCAAGAACATGAGTCTTTCTGACTCCATGCTCAACACATTATGTTCTGTGCTACTTAGCAGCCCCAGGAGGAACAGGGATGAACTAAATAAGAGATCAACATATAGCATATAAAGAAAAAAAGCTTCAGTTCTAGTTTATATAGACTAGTAGGGTAGGAGGTAAATACCAGTCACAAGGCGAGGTTTGAGTTGACTCCCTGGTTCTAATTTAGAAAGTTAGTATGAAAGTGTCTCTGTAGACCCATCTCTCAAATTGGCCCCTCTACTGATTTCAGGAGTGGGGGCAGGAAGGGGCCAGTTCCCACTGAGAAAACTAAACAAAAATTCTCACAAAGTAAGCCATATACAGGCCACTCCCCAGAGCATACTCCTCAATCATTCTGCTTAACTCCAACTCAATCTGGTGATATTGGTCCAGGCTCAGTTTTAGTCCCTAAGACACTCCAAATAAAACAAATTCCCTGGGAAGCTGATGTTCTTATCTCAATTTCCTCAGAGACCACCTCGCCTTGCCATTAAGGGAAACTGTCTAAAGGGCAAAAACAGAGCTGGGTCTCAGTAGGGGAAATGTTGATTGCCCCTGTGATGATAGGGAAAGACAGAGGTCAATCATTCTTGGCCCATGACTGTGGACTGCAGAATCCTTTAGATAAAATTGTGAGATAAACTGTTTATCTTTAGGAACCCCTCTCCCTTCCATTCTTCTACTAACTCTCACCCCCTCCAACAACTTAAGGATCCCATAAAGTTCTCTACTTCAGTTTCCTATACCTGCTCTACTCAGACATTTATTTTCCTCTCCAAATCTCTTATCAAAATCCACTTCCCTAAGACAGGAACTGTATCATATCTATTATATCCTACATACCTATCACAGTACCTGTCTCATAGTAGGTATTTAATAAAATCTGGTTGGTTGATTGATTGGTTGCCAAAAAGAGAGCATAAAGTTTCAGTTTGCCTTGATGACAGTTTTTTTTCCTTCAAGAGATGACAAAGGGAAGTGACAAGTGGAAATTTTATGCAGACGGGAATCATGACTAATGAGGAAAATGGAGCTTGATATGGAGATTAAGAAAAGATAAGAGAGAAATAACTTTTCTATTTTAAATGTGTGAGTGAGAAGAGGAAAATTAAACCTTGTCTAATATGACCACTAAATTTCGGAAGCACATATTTCTTTCTTTTTTTTTTTTTTTTTTTTTTTTTTTGTTTTTTTT